>CAXIPT010000001.1:20190495-20221983 GCA_964030475.1 Tethya wilhelma
ATGGATGGTTCAAACAATGATCTCTACTTGAATAGCTAACGAGTACTATGATCACAAATCTTATCACTTCGCTAAAAAGTGGAATAAAATATAGCAGGCAGAGTTAGATTACAGGCCAAAACTTGGGCACAAAAAATGAAGTAGTCATGTGCCGAAATTGAGACCATTCCTTGTTCCAATACTTTTTACAGCACTGCCCATTCCTACACTGCTTATTTTTTTGAAATTTTTACTACTTGTTCATTCACTTTTTTCAACACTAAAGTGAGGAGACTCTCAGAGACTGGAGTCTCTACAAAAATACTTGAGTAGTAGTATGTGGCTAATGCGCATGCGCATTAAATGCCACGTGGATGAGACAACTTGACGACCTTTGAACTCTACTAGAAAAATGGCTACACATGAAGTACACAAATTTATACTGAAGTTACAAAGCTTTCTAGCTCTTGTTTTAACACATTTAGGCAGTAAACGAGGGTAAAAGACCCTAGTTCGGATGAAAAGAAGTTACTTTGTGTTGTCAAAGCTAGCTCAAATTCTTCTGTTTGTCTGGAAACAGCGTTCAAGTAAGTCAGTAAGTAAGGAAGGAAGTAAGTAAGTAAGTAAGTAAGTGAGAACAAAATTGCGTGGGTGTAACTTTTGACTAGCGCTCTCTACGAGTGCTTTGGAAAGTTTCTGTAAGCTTTAGGCCCTACATACTGTTGGTAATCAGCCTAAAAGAGCTTCTGAGCAAGTGTGAAGGCTTAACTTTGTCTTGCTAGATTTTTATGGTGATACTGAAACATTTTGTATTGTGTCTATGGGGCAGTCGGCCCATTCCTACTATACGTACTACCGTACATATGATAATTCTTTTCAGTACAGTACTAGATCCCATGCAGTTATAGAATATAATTATGTATATATAGCCTGCAGGAAATATATAGGGATTACAGTTATTTTCTGATGATGATTACCTATAGTCCATGCATCAGTACATATATAAAGATGTAAGCAGAAGTCAAATGCATGCAGCTGCATGAATGCATTGATGCAGTATGCATGTATGGGCAATATCTACTGGAAGTCTCAAAGTATTTCGATATAGTAAACTGGATATGTGACTATATATGCAAAGAAATAATTATTATCATAATCTATGTTTTTCAGATAGGTGCATGACTGCAGGAATGTAATGCAAATCGGTTAATGTGTCATTCATGGAACACTTTCACTTAATTGATCAATTGATCCAAAACACCAAAACCATGATCACTATAACATTACAGTGAGTGACAGATAGGCTATATAGGGGGAATATGCTGGCACTAACATGAACTGGAATAATAGCCATACCCTGGAAACAGACATAATTTGAGAATAATAGGTTAATTTTCAGCACTACTTGACCCTGACCCTACCAAATCACATGCTAGACCAAAATTTGCTTTAGGATTTCTAAACTAGCTCAGTGAACTGAAGCATGAGGAACTCTATTGAAACCTAACTGCTAAGTTCTGAAGTTGGTAATGAGTTGTTTGAATGCTTGAACACTTTGACATATGAAACTGCATGCATAAAAATTAATATCATGAGTATTTTTTGAGAATAATAGGTCGAAACATAAAGCATAATAGGTGAGCTCAGATGGAAGTGCGCAGAATAGAATAATATTGGTAAAATTCAAAAGCATAATCCCCTAAGCCTATAGTGATAGATTGGACACATTGTAAAGGAGCCAAGGAGCTGAATGCTTTAGATGGTCATGCAACAGTCTGCAGCAACACTCATTTTATACCAGGAAAATCCTATAGAATAAGGTATCCTTTTCAGTACTCTAGTAACAAAATAAAGGTGGCCTGAAGGGAACTCTAGATCTGTAGGGATCGTCCAGGGTTATCAGGAAATGTAGATATACATGACATTACTTTCAGAGACCATTTCCTCTATACACGCAGTCACCATTAATATTTCCTCTACATGCAGTGGCACTGCATGGCCATTAATATTTCCTCTAAATGCAGTGACCATTTCCTCTACAATTTCTTTAGCGTGCATTGATGGAACCATGCAAGCAGAGGCCAAGGAGGTGAATGAATTAATGGGCAACATCCTTTTTCACAATGGAAGAACATAAGGTCTCTTTCCCAGTGTTGCCTGCACATGTGGCTAGCTATTGGAGTAAACTATACTCTAATTATGGACCTCTATACATAATATTGTATAACATTTGCACCTAATATTACATAAAGCTCATAATATATTGTGTTATGTTAGGTAATCATCAATAATACATAATATAATGTTATACTTGAACAAATGTGGCTATAAAAGCAGGTGAAATTAAGCTACAAGACATAAAGTTTCATTCGGCAAGAATCAAATATCTCTCAACTTAAGGATCAATCAACAATATTCAACAAAAATGAAGATATTTGTTTTGTCTTTGCTGCTAGCATTTGTGTGCTACGCAAACAGCTCACCCTGGTCATCTCTTATGCAAGAAATGGAGGATGAGACAATGGCTAATCAACAGGTAGCTATATACTTAGTCTAATAGAATGTACATCTAAATCAAACAATTATCAATTGCATAACTTATTACGATGATCATAATAATCACTAAAAATCTTAGGTGCAGTCTCAGGTGTGTCTTCCACCAACCCCCACAATGGAGGAGCAAATGGCTCAATCGATATGCCAAGCAGCAGCGACTTCTAAGAATGCAGGATTTGGAGTTGTCTATGCTGTTGGTCGAGGCTGTGGCAGTGGAGTAGGTGGACCAACTGCAAGGCATTCTTGTGATCAAATCTGCACTGCTCACAATCTGCCCAAAAATCAACCTCACCTCACCAATGATTACAAATGTATTGCAGCCTACAATGTGGCCCGAAATCGGCCTGCCACAAACCCAGCTGGAGATGTGGGAACCGCCACACTTGGCCTTATATCTGCTGAAACCAGCTGTAACTATCTACCAACTGGTTGTGGACCAAATTTCTGTTGCTGCTTCTTGCCTTTCAACCATGTAGAACCACTTGGTAAATGAAAACTCATAAAAAAGAACAAGACTGATTATAAGTAGTTAGTAGAATTTAATGACTTTTAATTATCAATGCATGAGGAGATTTGTATATATGTACTATATTATACAGACTATATAATGTAATATTATTATACACAATTGTAACATAACAGTCATAATTTATTGATTGAGGACACAATGTCATGGCCATGCATGTATTATTCATGGTACAATACACTGATATCATGTATTCTGTACTAATAATCAATTAGAAAACATATAGCTTAGTGAATACATAAACACAAAACTAGCAAAACATAATTAAGTAGCGCATTGGTTGGAAACAACTATAGACTCGCCCCCACGCTGCCCCCCCACCTACTGTGTAACAATGATATGAGACTTCACAGATGGAACCAAACAAAGAGCTGAATGCTACATCCTTGTGCAACGTTATTTTTATATACCAGGAGAATTCTACAGAACAATTGAAGGGCTGAGAACCAGAGTGGCCTAACCCACTAACCCCTGAGTTGACCCCCCTAAACTCCGAAATATGCTTAAAGTTGTGTTTCAGAGCTGGAGAATTTTCAGTAATTTTGAATTTTGAGCATTTTGGTAGAAGGGGGTCTATGATTTTTATTAATTTTTTGGGCTTTTCAAGCAATTTCCCACATTTAATTGTTGGATAGGCCACTCTGGTTCTCGGCCCTTCAATTATTAAGGTCTTCTATTCAGTACTATATAGTACCAAGATAAAGATGGCCTGTAGGGATCTGGTATAGGAAATGTATACATGTAGTCACATTCAGTGACCATTTCCTCTACAAGCAGTAACCATTTCCTCTGCATGCAGTGACCATTTTTCTCAACAATTTCTGATATGCACACAGTAGGAACCATGCAAGCAGGGGCCAAGGAGCTGAATGAATTAATGCATGGGCAACATCCTTTTTCACATTGGAAGTAGATAAGGTCTCTTTCCCAGTGCTGCCTGCACATGTGGCTAGCTATTGGAGTAAACTACTCTAATTATTGTAGACCTCTCTCTATACATCCCGCAAAATTTTCAGGATCGCATTGCAATATATGGGTGGGGCTGCTCGATCCTCGAAAATTAAATTGCGAAAAGTTTGGCAATCGCCTTTCCGTGAAAATTTTATTTCCTCGAGGTATAACATTTGCATACGTAATATTATATAAAGCTTATTATTGTATCAGCTAGTTTGTTAGGTAATCATCAATGATACATAATGTGGCTATAAAAGTAGGTGAAATTTAGCTACCAGACATAAAGTTTCATATGCATGGCAAGAATCAAATATCTCTTAACTTATATTTAAGGATCAATCGACATTACTTGTGTATAGTACATAACAATAATATTATAATAATTATTATGTATTATACAACATTAGCTTTTTAAAAAGAAGCTACTTAATATGAGATACGCAATTTTATCAATCAAACTGCCAAAATGATTATTGTTTGCTTTTATGTAAATTATATCATTATACCAAGATTTGATGTTGTTGGTACATGTGTGAGGCTTTACAACCATGATGTAATGAATCTATAGAGTGTACAAAGTCATGTTTTGATATCTCCTATACAGTGGAACCTCTCATAACGGCCCCTCCCACAAGCGGCCAACCTCCGCGTAACGACCGCAGGCTGTGGCACCGATTGAAAATGCCATACATCTAGTACTTAAGCAACCTCCCATGAGCGGCCGCTTCTTGATTCCGACCAGCGGCCAAACTGCATGCTCCCAACAGATCGATTCTTTGCAAAACCTTCTCTCAAAACGGCCAAGCAGGAAACCACGCCTACTTAAATTTTCTATCTTATCGTATAAATAGAAAAGTAAAATTGAACTTTTGCACTCTTGTGCTGTCATAGAATATCCACTATGGTGCTGTATAAAGATCACAGTTTAGGCTACTAGTTGCTGCAACTTGTCTACTTAGGCTTTATGGCTGTCGAGAGAGTACATCCAAGGTATTTCCAGTGTACTACCACCTCTTCTGCTCACCTTTGGACCACTGAACCACCCTGAACTTGAAGTTTCAAGTCACAGTTTATTAATACTCAAACCATGACATGACCCTTTATTAAAAGGAGCTATTAAAGCACATCAATGAGTTATTAAGTTAGGAAAGGGTATATACCCCAGAATAACTTCTTTCCAAAAAATTAAGCAGCTATTGCCTATAGCGTATATGTCATGGCTCAGCAATTCAGTACAGTGATGCTTTCCAAGTACTCAAATTACTCTGGATCATTTTCTTAGTCAAACCTTGTTCTTGTGATGCACATGTATTCTATATAATCAACTTTGACACAATTCCTGTATGTATAACGACAAACCTCCCACCAAAGGCCAACCTCCGAATAAAGGCCAAAAGCCTCGCTCCCAAAGTGGCCTTTATTCAGAGGTTCAACTGTACACAACAACAGAGGCTATATAAGCTTATACGTATATGATCCTTCCTCGCATGTTCAAGAATAAAAATATAGGATATACTTCCGTATCATAAACTTGTACCAGCCCTGAGCACACCCACATGAAAGAAACAAACACAATGGGCCTAATTGTCTGAAAACAAAACTATCAGCTGTATATAAAAGAATAAGTGCTAAGGTTTCGGCTTCATTAACCTTGTCTTCTTTACAATCTTCCAGGTTAATTAGAATGCATCGCCATATGAAAGGATTTAACAAGAGAGGAAATTAAACAAGACAAGGAACCCAATACTCAAGTATAATTATAGCTATTTATTCAAGGTTGGAGATTTTTGCGTGGGCAGGGATAAAAAAAAAAAGATATTCATAGGCTCATAGAAACTCTTGATACTATCTCAAAGCCGAAAGGATTTGGTCTCAAATGGCTGATTATTGCTCAAAGGTCAACTTTATAAAAAATAATATGACTATAAAAGCAGGTGAAATTAAGCTACCATGGCAGACATTAAGTTTCATTCGGCAAGAATCAAATACCTCTCAACTTAAGGATCAATCGACAATATTCAACAAAAATGAAGATATTTGTTTTGTCTTTGCTGCTAGCATTTGTGTGCTATGCAAACAGCTCACCCTGGTCATCTCTTATGCAGGAAATGGAGGATGAGACAATGGCTAATCAACAGGTAGCTATATACTAACAGAATGTACATCTAATTCAAACAATTATCAATCGCATAACTTATTACGATCATAATAATCACTAAAAATCTTAGGTGCAGTCTCAGGTGTGTCTCCCACCGACCCCCACAATGGAGGAGCAAATGGCTCAATCAATATGCCAAGCAACGGCGACTTCTAAGAAGGCAGGATTTGGAATTGTCTATGCTGTTGGTCGAGGCTGTGGCAGTGGAGTAGGTGGACCAACTGCTCAACACTCTTGTGCTCAAATCTGCACTGCTCACAATCTGCCCAAAAATCAGCCTTATGTCACCAACGACTACAGATGTATTGCAGCCTTCCAAGTGTACCGACATCGGCCTGCCACTAACCTAGCTGGAGATGTGGGAACCGCTACACTTGGCCTTGCATCGGCTGAAACCAGCTGTAACTATCTACCAACTGGTTGTGGACCAAATTTCTGTTGCTGCTTCTTGCCTTTTGACCACCAAGAACCACTTGGTAAATGAAAATCATCAAAATTAACCATAAAGGAAAAGACTGACTATATATAGTTAGTAGAGAACTGATCAGTGAGGAGATTTATAGGCTTTAGATTAATAATGTATAAATTATGTTAATTGTTTTTGAATTTATAATACAATATTGTAATGTGACAGTCATAATTTTGATTGAGGACAAAATGTGACAGTCATGGACTCATTCATGGCCTTACCTGTATGGGTATGCATGAATCGTATAATATGATACACAGGTTTTACGTATGTTAATAATAAATTATTATCGTATACGTAACTCTAAAATCCTTACTTTTTGAAGCATGCATGCATGTATAGCAACTTATTGTTCAGTGTTCACGAATCTAATTCAAAATTGATCACGAGTGCAAATAAATGAATTCATTACTGTGGAGGTTAAGAAAACAGGTCACAGTTTAACAAGATTCATTAGCTAGTTTACTACAAACTGTTACTGAAGGTGTTTCTATTTCACATCTGCTATGTCATACATGTTTACCAGGCCAATTAACACACACATCTGTAGTAAATATAGGCTGCATGGGTTCAATGTACATGTGAAAATTACTAATAGAAACAACCCATTTTCATTCACATTATAATTATCGTGTCATCGACTTCACATTTACCTCATACTGAATATGTTTACCAGGTCAAGGGTTATCTTAGTGTCACATCAGAATGAGTACTTTCAAAGCATGGGTTCAGTGCAATGTAATGAAAGCAAAATCTACTTCACATGATATGTGGAAAATGCTAATGTACAGGTAGAGTCAATGGTCAAAAAAATTTCTGAGGGAGAGGGTATAAAAGTCATGCAAAAAAATATTCAGACTATATATAATTTGCATCTTGCTTCAACTTTCATCAATCTCAGCGACTATAAGACCATTCTAACTTTTGGACAGTTAAGATCTACCACTTGATTTACTTCAAACTACATTATAGCTGTTATTCATACAAGTGGCCATCATGAAATACCAGGCTATACTATCGCTACTTGTTGCTGCTGTGCTCTTCACAGGAGAAACTGAAGGTAAGCTGCACTGTACAGGCCCGTAGCCAGGATTCTTGAAAGGGGGGTGCATATTGACTGACAAAAGTGTCCCATAAAAAAAGTGGGAAATCTAGGGGGGTCTGGGGGCATGCTCCCCCAGAAAATTTTGGAAATTTAGGCTAATTTCGGTGTATTTTGGTGCATTTTGGAGCATCTGTCATAAAAAAAAAATGATTTGAAATTTGAAATTTTATGACTCTGATTTGAAGCTATATAAATGATTGTACCTAAATCTTAGTTCTTCTTTTTGCTTCAAAAGGGGGGTGCACCTGCACCCCCTTGCACCCCCCCTCCCTACGGGCCTGCTGTATCATTACACAACTGATTAAGAACATTACATCTGCATGCATGATCAGCATGACTTGTATACATGCCATGGATACAAGTATTATCATGCCAAGTGACTACGTGTATACCTACTAATTTCCTAATTAAAAAATCTCTCTTAACAGCACTATGTGCAGTACCACTCTATCGCTACTGGAATAGTGGAGCTGGGGATCACTTTTACACAACAAACTTTGCGGAAATAGGAGCTGGAGCTCATGGTTGGGCTTCAGAAGGTATCCAATGCAAAATCTTTGATGGAAGTCAAGTACCAGGCACTGTCCCTCTCTATCGCTACTACCAGCCCAACAATGTTGACCACTTTTATACTACCAATCCTCACGAAATTGGTACCACAGTTCCTGGTGTAAGAGGAAATCATGGCTACTTATCGGAAGGAATTGCCGGCTACTGTTTTGAACATCAAGTTCCAAACACAGTTCCTCTCTATCGCTATTGGAAAGCTAGTAATACAGATCATTTCTACACAACGAATGCTGGTGAGATTGCAACAGTTACACCTGGTCAGACTGGAAACCATGGCTACGTATCAGAGGGAGTGGCTTGCTACGTTTATCCCAACTAATGTTGAGAACTCCAACTAACAAGTTATCAGTGATGAATCTGATGATCTTAACCCAATAATGATAATACAACATGTATGCAGATTATATTATATAATTGTACGAATCTTGATATGAAAATTTATTCACTTTGATCATTGACATAGAGTACATTATAATCACATTCATATTTTAACCAATAATGTTATCAGTATATACTGTATTAAATTTTCTTGAATGCAATCTAGCTAAACACACATGCACACTAGACATCTACTATGGAACGGTTAATAAAAGTTGGCCAAGAAACCTGCATGCTTTTTACATGTATATTATAGTATACTAAGTTTGGTGTATGCATGCATGTCATGCATGAATAGGAGGGAAACATGAGAAAATCTGTATGACAGTATAGGAAGTTTTATTCAAAGTCTGTATATCCATTGGTTTAATGTAATGAATTATTGAGTGGACACTTAGCACTATAAGTCTAGTGTGTGATCATCATGTACAATTACATAAACATAAAAGCAATTAGAAACAACCTAGCTACAGTAACTGTTACAAGTGGAAGCTTAAAAATACACTAACATCATGTATTCTGTACTCACAGTCAATTAAAAAACATATAGCTTAGACAATAGTGAATACATGAACACAAAACTATATAGCAGTGCATTGGTTGGAAACAACTAATTTTTATACCAAATAAATTTGAGTGTAGAAATGGGCTGCATGCATGGGCAGTGCTTAGCCTATCAAATATAGTATAATCTATACTAGTAGATCATAATTCAGAATTTGTCAATCTTGATCGACTAGATTTAGGCTCATTCTATTGGACTATAGAAACTTGTTGAACAGCCATCATGAAATTCCAGGCTATATTCCCTCTACTTGTTGCTACTGTGCTCTTTATAGATGAAACTGAAGGTGAGTTGCAATCACTAAGCATGCACACAAAATAGTGACCACAACAGAGTTTTACTCTCAGCATCCTTTTAAGATCTCATCTTCTTATTTGACTTTTGTCTCAACACATATATAGCTGCTTGCACAGTACCTCTCTATCGTCACCTGCATCTATCAACTGGGAATCACTACTACACAATGAACCGAATTATAAACACGGACTGGGTCACAGAAGGTACCGAATGCAAAATCTTTAATGGAAGAGCACCAGGCACTTTACCTCTCTATCGCTACAAGTACTCAAGCAGCCGGCCCAATATATTTGACTACTTGTATACCCTCGATATACATGAGGGTATTAATTATGACTACGTATTTGATGGGATTACTGGCTTCTGCTGTGTAATCAAATACCCTGGCATGATTCCACTCTATAGATATTTCAATGGTAGAGACCATCTCTACACAACAGATAGTGGTGAGATCGGTACGACTACACCTGGTCAGACTGGGAGGGAAGGCTATCGTTTTGAGGGAATCACCTGCTATGTATATCCTGCAAATTCTAACCGGATATGCAAGTAAACTAACTATAGACATGCATGTACTGTATGTATNCACACACACACACACACACACACACACACACAAGGTGTACCTCTTTGCCCTTTGTCTCTCCATGTTCATACCATTCCACAGACACATACTTCTTGTCCATGTCCACTGAAGACACAATGGCATTGTGAACACGACCTGAGGGGGAAAAAACAGCACACATGCACACACACATTCACATTCATAATATAAAAAAGCATAGATCTATGATAATTTGAAGGCTCCAAAAGGTCTCTCAAACAGTAAATATTTAATACAGTGACATTTTCTTAAGTATGTCATTTAAAAGTTGTGCACGCAAGAGCTGTTTGGACACCATGGCTTGTACACATGAATGCCTGACAAGAGTCTGAACCATACTTTCTGTCTAACATACTGCTCACCGTCACTCCGCTTTATTCTGATGTTCTGGCCAATTTTCAGCACGTCCATGTCTACTCTAGCTGGAAAGGGTAGTTAGCTTCACAATGACCTTCACAAGCGTGACACACTGACTGTCTCAGCAACCTTGTTGCCCAGGGATTCACTCCGGAAGCAGCACTTTTCAAACTTGCCCCTCCTTTTTACTAATTTTAAGGTCAAAGGTGAAAACGACTAAATTGCGCATGCATGCTCATAACTTCTCAATACGTAACTCAACTCAACAATAATTCATCACCTGCTAAATTCTAACTTGGGTTACTTAGCATCAACTAGCTAAAGCTTTAACAGTAAAAATAGTAAATAATAAACTGCTCCGTTATGGCTCATGATCACTATCCTTTAGGAGGTGAGGATATTCACTCTTAAACTTCCTGATCTTTGGTCCAATGATGTTTGTGCAGTCATTGTGGTTTGGATTCCTCTCAAAAAAGTTCTGATGATAATCTTCAGCTTTGTAGTAATTCTTGAATGGTTCCACTGCTGTTACTATTGGGCTGTCCCATAGACCAGATTCATCAGCAATTTTGAGCGACTTCTCGGCATTTTCCTTCTGTTTTTCATCACGATAGAAAATGACAGAGCGATACTGTGTTCCAATGTCAATTCCTTGCTTGTTCAAGGTTGTAGGATTATGTGTGTGCCACAGCACATTCAATAGCTCATCATATGAAATTTTCTCTGGGTCGAAAGAGATTCGGATCACCTCTGCATGTCCAGTACTTCCGCTACGAACTTGCTTATAAGTAGGATTCTCTACATGACCTCCAGAATAACCAGACTCCACTTTCTCCACGCCTTTCACCAACAAGAAGATGGCCTCCACACACCAAAAACATCCAGCACCAAACATTGCTGTTTCCAACGATTGCAATTGAGTCTTGGGCTCTACTAGAGTCGCCATGTTTGATTTGCTTACTTGAATTGTACACTAGCTATAGTACTGTTGTTGATAATAATCATTTCATTCCATGGAGAGAATAATATATATATAACTATGCATAGAGTAAGTGCTTGCACAATCATTATGATTTCATAATATGATATATTAAAAGATGACATGCAGATCTAGACACAATGACTCATGCATGATCAACAGTTAAATCATGGTCCCGTGAGCTTTATTCCCAGTACGGTAGTACTGGGTACACAGGAATGGCACGGATGGCCCATTAGCGCAATACAAATATTCACGCGAATAACTCTGCAAAAACTGAGCGCTTAGCACTAAAAGGCTTCTNTTGAGTGTAGAAATGGGCTGCATGCATGGGCAGTGCTTAGCCTATCAAATATAGTATAATTTAGATCATAATTCAGAATTTGTCAATCTTGATCGACTAGATTTAGGCTCATTCTATTGGACTATAGAAACTTGTTGAACAGCCATCATGAAATGCCAGCCTATATATATTCCCTCTACTTGTTGCTACTGTGCTCTTTATAGTTGAAACTGAAGGTGAGTTGTAATCACTAAGCATGCACACAAAATAGTGACCACAACAGAGTTTTACTCTCAGCATCCTTAAGATCTCATCTTCTTATTTGACTTTTGTCTCAACACATATATAGCTGCTTGCACAGTACCTCTCTACCGTCACCTGCATCTATCAACTGGGAATCACTACTACGCAACGAACCGAATTATAAACACGGACTGGGTCACAGAAGGTACCGAATGCAAAAGCACCATGCAGGCACTTTACCTCTCTATCGCTACAAGTACTCAAGCAGCCGGCCCAATATATTCGACTACTTGTATACCCTCGATATACATGAGGGTATTAATTATGACTACGTATTTGATGGGATTACTGGCTTCTATTGTGTAATCAAATACCCTGGCACAATTCCACTCTATAGATATTTCAATGATAGAGACCATCTCTACACAACAGATAGAGGTGAGATCGGTACGACTACACCTGGTCAGACTGGGAGGGAAGGCTATATAGTTTTGAGGGAATCACCTGCTATATATATCCTGCAAATTCTAACCGGATATGCAAGTAAACTAACTATAGACATGCATGTACTGTATGTATGTATAGTGCTTAGTGTTAGAATTTTGGAATCAGTATGTACATCTTTAGAACTTTGTTCTATCACCTTGCTAAAGTAGAATTGCACTATTTACAGTAACAATTAAGAAAACATTCAATTTGCTTAATTAGCAATTTTCATATGCAGAGGTTTATTTTTGTATATTATATGATTTGGATAAATTGCATAATATCAAAATACAAAAAATTCAGATTATATGACAATTTCCTTAATACAAAAACAACTTACTCGTGCACATGTACAGATGTACATGTACATCTGCAGAAGAGGGCTTCAGAACAAGGCTATCGTAAAAGTACTGAACTAGGGCATTGCCCACATGACTATTGAAAACACCAAATTATAAGAGCTTTACAATAATCTTAACTTGATGCAGTCAATTAAATTTTACGATAAATCCATGCAGATTTAATACAAAACATACTTAATAAATTGTCATTGTATTAAACATAAAATTTTGCGCCAATTGGATCAAAAGCAATACAGTTATAGTATATATACAGAGCAATAATGTTATCGGTATTGTTTTCTCTGGGATGCTCGGAACCTACAATTAGCTGAGCCCACAATAACTGGCCAACTGGCCAAGGAGTATGTATACTTTTTGAATGCTTTGATGCACAATACCATCCCATAGGAAGTCTTATTCAGGCAAGATAGAAAAGTGTCCATTGAACAAGACTCCAATTAATGAATTAATAGCAAATTATTTTACTATAATGGATTAGTGAATAGCAGTATAATTAATTTTATACATCCCATGTATATACCACATACAGTACAATAATATTATTATACAAAAAAAGAAGGAAAAAATTACTTCGAATGATCGTATGCACAAAAGTTTTGATAATTAGAGCACTAACTTACCATGCAGCTGTACTCATGAGATGTATACGACATAGTGTGATGTACGTGCGTATGTATAGGTAGAATTTTTAAGCATTGATTTCTGTAGCATTGTCTGAACTGCTAATAGTTGTGGTACTAGCGCTGCAACTGGGAGAACGCTCTGAACTTGGAGCATTGGATGTCGAATCTGTCGAATCCTTTTCGTTCAAACTTGAATCTCCACTGCTGGAAATATCCCTGGGGCATTCTTCTTCGATATCGTCGTCTTGAGGGGGCAAATTTCCCCTGGGGGGACATTCGGGGGTCAAGGTAGATGATTCTGTAATGGTTGTAGTGATTATTGGGGGATTGTTTTGTTCGGGAGAAGGGGAGCTCAAAAACGGAATGGGTTTCTTGACGTGGACCACGGGTCTGAGTCGCACTCTGGAACTCGGTTCCGGGGAGGAATCGGGACTGGAGTTGTGAGAGTCGTCGAGGAAGCTCTCCTTGTCGTCCTCGTAGTCTTGAGGGGTCTGTAGGGGCTGTCTCTTTGTCGAGGCGTCTTCGCTGTCTGGGGTGTTACGTTTGAGAGCTTCAATACGACGATCGATGGCCGTGAAGAGCTGTTGGATGTCCTTAGCTGCACCCTATGAGCGAGTAAGTGTGTGTGTGTGTGTGTGTGTGTGTGAGAGAGAGAGTGTGTGTATGTGAGCTCACTACTCGAGACAATATACAGTAAATTATGTAAAGCATTACNAGAGAGAGAGAAAGAGAGAGAGAGAGAGAGAGAGAGAGAGAGAGAGAGAGAGAGAGAGAGAGAGAGAGAGAAAGAGAGAGAGAGGAGCTATCCAAATTTCTAAGCTTCATATAAGTATGGAAGCATACAAATTGTGCATGCAGACATTTCTAAATATAGCCCACCATACAAATTTCCAACTATTCATGCATGTAAGTAATTTATCATTGAGCAAAATTAGTTAACATGACACCCACTACACTACACCTACCATAATGAGTGCCACATGCACGGTGTTGTCTTCGTGTTGAGCTGTGATCCTCATGCTCTTTTGGTTGGCTCTCTCGCACTTCATCTGAGCCCAGAGGTGAGTGTTGAGGAGAACACGATAGCTTCCCGACGCACGCATCACTGGAAAGAAGACAGATTTGTACATATGTAAATTATATATACTGAAGCTCACAAAATAACACTAAACCATTAGTTTGTTTGTTGTTTGTGTTAAAACCTTTTAGGTTTACAAAACACAACTGACAACCAACCATAAAGTGTAATCAGGCAAAACAGTACTTTGTCAAACATTTTATTTACCCAATATATATTTTTAACTCTACAAAACCCAAAGTTCTTAATTATAATAAATAAATAAAATTAAACACCAATCAAATACATATCTCAAATAAGCAATTTGAGTTACTAGGCAACCGTGACTGACCTAGTCTGGACTGGAAGAGTCCCTCGCTCTGAGCGGCATCGTTCAGCCTCACCTCCCCCCTCCCTCTCTCCTTCCAGGAGTGGGTGGGGACATCAAAGGCGTAGAGACGGGCAGGCACCTGGACGATGTTCTTCTCCCGTTCCTCTCCTGCAAGAGGATAAAAGACAGCACAGGTACCGTACAGCAGGAAATTTTCATTGGTGCAAAATTTCGTATAAATCTACGTACCAGAATAGTTTTAAATTTCGTATACGTGGTGCGTGCTCGTATTGCACATAATGTGGAAGTTAGTTTTAATTTTCATATATTCGAACAGCATACGAAAAATATGAAAAATTTGCACCATACGAAAATTTCCCGCTATATAGTATGTGTGTATGCACACAATTGTGAAATTACAAGGCATGATACCGTATAGCGGGAAATTTTCGTATGGTGCAAATTTTCGTATTTTTCGTATGCTATTCGAATATACGAAAATTAAAACTGCAAAAATTTAACTTCCGCATTATGCGTATACGAGCGCGCGCCGCGTATATGAAATTTAAAACTACGAAAAAATTTTCTGGTGCATTTTTAACGATTTATACGAAATTTTGAACTACGAATATTTCCCGCTATACGGTAGTACTGATTTGTGACGATGGTTTAAGTAACAGAATATAGTTTTTTTGAGATACACCCACCTTTTGGCACTACTATTTGGGGTATGGATAAAATGTCATTATTAGTTTTTTTTCCTATATACTTAAGGGAAAATTTAGTGACACTAGGCACTAGATGGAATTTTTAGTGACATACACTAAATTTTTCCTATAGTGTGATAGGGAAAATTTAGTGATGTGCACTAAATTTTAGTGCATGTCACTAAAAATCCCCTATAATATGTAGAAAAAATCTAGTGCCTAGTGTCACTAAATTCTCCCTTAAGTATATAGGAGAAAAAACTAATAATGACATTATGTACGGAACCCTACTATTTGTTGTGTAAGGTATAATATAGGAAAGGATTTCTAAAGTGAAAAATGAGAACTGTATGAGTTTGCTATTGAGAGACAGTGTGTACATGCAGTTCTGTGTAGATGCAGTAGGATGCATTCTTAATGACAGAAATTATCTGTGATGCTGATTGTATATAATTGCCGAGCGCCTTAGCGCGAGGCAGTGTAATCTTGCAGGGCCAAAAATTATGGAAGTAAAATCCAATTACACGTCATCAACACCGGATGAAAACGGGGCCAATTTGGCAAAAATTGTTCCGGTTTGAAACAAGCTAGCTACATGCTCGTGATCGTGATGATCCTTACCATAATATACGAAACACGTGCGCGCGCACAGCTCGAGATCTCGTGCTACGTATATATGTAGAATCATGTGTGTTATGAGCCGGCATAGACTGCAGAGACATCATTGTGGTACCTTACTAACTGTACAAGAGGTGAGAGTTTAAAATACATGGAGTTAGCTGATCAGGTATTCATGGTAGTCCATTTCTTTCGGTCTATATAATTACTTCAAACGTCGCGCGCGAGGCAATTAACTGCACTCAGTGTACAACTAGTTATATAAATACAAAGTTTCCTTCATGTGTATGCATGTGTGTTTGTGGACATGTGAGACCAGGTGCATGTGGTATCTAAATAAGTGTGGTTAATTTAACACACAACACACACACACAGGAAGTATCCATCCCACAATATCACCAGAAACACATGTCACCATATCACAGAGAAAGCATTAAACAGCTCCTAACTAGAGGGGGTACAACTTATGAGTGTCAACTTCAAAGTATATGCTGACTCAGCACATACTATACAGAAGCATGTGATCAAAATCCAATAGCAAACTATTGCGGTCACATGACTGGAATGCAAATTTGGGCCCTCAAATTGGCACTCAAGTGTCACAAAAAAAACAATACAAAAACTCACATCATCTTTAGCTTTTCCTTACCAGTGGGCACTTGTATCTTGGGCAGTATCGCAGTAGCTGGCTCCCCAAAAGGCACAGAGCTTCCGTTACCCACGGACTGATCCAACAACCCTCCTCCGCTACTGCTGCCACTGTCGCCCAGAGTCACATTGATGGGGGAACTACCACTCGGAGGGGGAACTGTAAATTCTGGAGGTGTGTTGTTGATCATTGCCGCCGGTGCTGGTGCTCCCTCTCCAAGGGTAGCACCTCCTAGCACCGACGGGGATGAGGATGAGTTCATAGGGGGAGTAGTCATGGTTTCAGGGCTACTGAAAGAGTTGCCGGCGACCGGTGTGGTGGAGGTGAGAGAAGAGAAGGTTGGTTGAGCAGTGCTAGAGAGGGAGGGAGGGAAGGAGGGAGGGGAGAGAGAGAGAGAGAGAGAGAGAGAGAGAGAGAGAGAGAGAGAGAGAGAGAGAGAGANGAGAGAGAGAGAGAGAGAGAGAGAGAGAGAGAGAGAGAGATCATTAGTGAATGTAAAAAAGTGGTTTGACATTGCAAGTACAAGCAAGTAGACTTTAGGTATAAGCATAGAAAACATACACACACTATACATGCATTAGAAATGCTAATACATAACAAAACTATAGTGAATAGGAATGAACTAATTATTTTTCTCCTATTTACCTTGAATTAGAGATAAACGACATGAATGGATTATCCCTCTTGGCATCGTCATTGTCTGTCATCTGATTGGTAGAAGGAGAGGCCCCCAGTGTAGCAGAGGAGGGGAACAGAGAGACATTGATGGGCTTCAGCTCATCTGAGCTCAACTTGAGGAAACCACCTGAAGAGATAGAAACAAAAATCCCATGTGTATAGCAGTTAGTTTCTTTCAAGCACTATAGCCTTGTAAAACCAGACCCTTCCATTTTTTCTTTGCAGGTATTTCAACAAAGGAGCAGGAAAGGTCATGGGTACAAGTTAGAACTTACTAATTTAAATATAATATTATACATGAGTACTAGACACAAAGTATTTGATTGTGTTCTATGGTTCCATTCTAATTTCAGCCAATATACAAGTATACATAACTAAGGACCAAACAATGTATGAGAATACATTCACCAAAATTAATAATTATACCACTTCAAAGAAATAATAAGCAGGAAATACAAGGAACTTTAGTTAAAAAGATATAATTAGAGGGGCATACTCTTTACGTACCTGTAAGGGGTGTTTGGGCCTTGGTGGTGGATGACTGCTCACTCCCAGAAGGACTTGCTGATGGTGTATGAGCAAGTGTGTGTGTGTGTGTGCGTGTGTGTGTGTGTGTGTGTGCATGAAAATAAACAGACTTTCAAACAATCATGTAACAGTTGTTAACAGTCTTGCTTGACACACAGACAAGGAGAAAGACACACACAAACATACACTTGAAAACTAACCCAAACCACTCCACTAAAAGGCTGAAAATTCTGTATAGTTTTATAGTTTTATGACTCTGAATACATGTGATATCAGTGTGTATGTATACATGTGGGTGGCTAGGCAAATTATGACCAAATAAAAATATGCCCATCTGGTAGGGCTAAATAACTAGTTCACTAGACTAACAGTCACAGAGATATTATCATTGAGAACTAGTCAATCCACTCACATAAAGAAGGTGCTTTGAGTGTCGATTTCTTGAGTACAAACCCTTGGGTGGCTTTTTGTAGTGGAGAAGGTCGAAAAACAATGGCTGAGGAAGGGGCTGGACGCTTGGGAGCTGACAGGAGAGATCCTTCTGTCGAGCTAGAAGAATGCCTCTCCCTATCTCCTTCTTCAGCATCTTCAGGACCGAGTTCTCTTTCAGGGGGTCGCTGGAGAAATAGTGGGAGGAAAGGAGACCCTTACTACTTTGATTCAAATATAACGCGAAGAGCACCCGGATTTCTTTATCAACGTATAAAAAAGACACAAATATATGATCTATTCTTTACCTTCTCTCCGATGTGAGCCATTAAGATTGCATAGTATAGTTTATACTGTACACTGCAGCCAAATATTTCTAAACAAGGTGGATTAGTTTACTGGTGTGCGCCTTTTGGAATGCACCTTGAAAATTCTGAGCATGCGCAGTAGACGTGATGATATAGGAGCGCCGCGATTTGAACGTAGTTTATAATATCTATGATTTGACGCAGTATAATTAAGAGTTGTACAATCATCCAGTTTTTTTTTTTTTTTTTTTAGTGACAATAATAATAATATTTGATTAAAGACACCGTAAAAGGACACACGATTAACAAAGTCAGCACATAGTCTGTCACCCTCTGTTGAGATATCATCATCATCCAACAAATCAGACCTTAGAAGATGGTCGAGATGTATAGCAGATTGAGACAGGCAAAGCTGATGGCCATTAAATAAAAAGACTGGAGATGGCGACATAGAATCACATGTACATGATAAAGAGAATCTGACTATATATACCAGGAAGATAATAATTAATTGTTCATGCATTGTTCATTGTATCATCTTGGCATTGCTGTGGCACTATATCACACAATAATAATGAATAATTGCATTGTTAATAATACTATCAACTTACAATAATGATGCATAATTGCACTCAGCATGTGTACAAGGCATGATCATGAATCTCTTATAGATAACTTGATAATTATCATGGATCTAAACTCCACACTCCTGGGCCATGCAGCTACATAAACAATTTAAAAATGATTCATGATACAATACTAAAACAAAACCTGTGGATAAACAATTTAATTTCCCCAGTCCAACTGATTGATAGCTAGTTAATTGGAGTTGCCATCATGCCATAAAATGAGCTAACTCCGGATCCTACCACTCAAAAGAGCTGGCTTACAGCAAAGATAATATACTCTGGCGGCTATGCTCAGTCTGTATACAGTACATGTGCCTGGCCAACTGCATAAGTAAATTGAGGCTTTACACTTAGTGAAGCTATATAATAATATACAGTATAATTATTATCTATGGTGAAGCATTTGATTGGATGGCTAGAATAATATTGACTATATAGACACAATCTTAGTGTTGGGATTTCTCCTTGCATTGTGAATAGTTAAAGCATGGTTAAAGTACAGACAAACAGAGAATGGCTGTACATGTATGTATATTTTATAATGCCAGCCTAGCCTATGTATATGTAGCTATTTGGTTAGGGTCAAAGTCCAGTACTAATTGATATCCGCGGCAATCGCCCTGTCGCACGAATCGATAGAGGAATCGTTACTCACAAAACGACGGAAAGCACCCCAAATTCTACAAATTATGAAGTTTTGCACTCTCTATTCAGTCTTGACTTTGTGTGTTCTAGCTACTTGGCTCATCAGTTCTGCAGAAGCTTGGTTTGGCAAGAACGAAGAAAATGAGGAAGAGTTAGAAGACTATCACGAAGGTAAAATAACAGTTACAGAAATGAAGAAAAGGGATATATTTATTGTATATATTCCTGCTCAGAAATGTCTCTTTAATCTATAAATCTTACTTGCATTTTTAGATGAAGCTTGTCCTGCTCAGGATACAGAATGTCAGCCTAGGTGTAGATGCATAGTAGGCCAGGGTAAGGGATCTCTAACTCAGGCATCCCTTAGAATAATGATTAACACAGTTTCTCCTGTATTCAACCAAAAATCAAATGCCAGGCATGGGCAGACTACTGTTCTGACAGCTCCTGATACCACACTGATAATGTATAAAAACAGCAAGAAATACAAACATGCTGAAAACAAATTTATAAAAGAAAATCGACACAATTTGGATAACTACCCTAGACTCTGGATCAATAACTCACCCTGTCCAAACTGCTCAAAAGAATTAATAAAAGCATATACTGCAGCT
This sequence comes from Tethya wilhelma, assembly GCA_964030475.1. NCBI lineage: Eukaryota > Metazoa > Porifera > Demospongiae > Tethyida > Tethyidae > Tethya > Tethya wilhelma. The sequence goes on from CAXIPT010000001.1 coordinate 20,211,183, forward strand.
GGTGTAAATAATAAGCCAACTATTTATGCTGCTCATTTATATTCTGGTGGTAATTCTAAACACCTGAAGGAGAGAGCTCGCATGTGCCTAGCTAACATGGTTAAACATGGCTTTAAACTGGAAGCATTTGACTGGGAAGAGTACAAAAGATTACTTACAAAAGACAAGTGTAAGGATGACATTAATAAAGCTCTGAACAATGCAAAATTTAAACAGAAGATGGAAGATATGGTTAAAACGGTAATCACAATATATGAGTACAGTAACAATGGTAACACGACTTGTGATTGAGACAATCTATTTACATGCAGACCTAACAACTATTAGAAATTTTAAAGCAGTTTATTATGGCAATAATTTGGGTTCCTAGCACAAGCCTGTACATCATGCATGTTCTATACTTGCTGTTATATATCCATTGTAGTAATATAATAATAAGTGTGAAAAACAAACACCTATGAATATCTTTAACTGCACATCCTCTTTGACTCTGCAAGAGTTCATGCATGAATCTCTATTGTATAAAATTATATTATATTCTCAAGCTTAATAATTATAATTATAGTTGATTGTTTCTTCCAACGTTGATTATGAGATTCATAGATAGCATAGACTCACATAATCTCTATGATCTACGGTATGATTGTCAGATTACAATGTGTATACAACCCCATAATATTTAGTCGCGTTTCACCTTAAAGTTTAAGGATCGAGGAGCTAGCAATTTTGAAAATACTGAGACTGCATAGTGCTTCCGGATCCAGTGAATCCCTGGGTGACAAGGCAGTGTGTCATGTTGAAGTCATTGTGAAGCTAGTTACCCTTTCCCGCGAGAAAGTGCAGAGACCTTTTGAAAACTTACATTTGAAATGCAAACAAAATGATCCTACTGTCCCATATATTGTACTGGAAATTTAAGGATCGGACAACACCAAAAGCTGTGGATGGAATCCATCAAGATGTGAGTGAGTCTGGCAGCTAACAGCAACAGCATAGTATGAAGAAATGATGTTTGTTTCCCTTTCTACAGTCTTACTCTTGTTGCATTGGAGTAGCTGTTGCTATATATACAGTCCCAAATCTTACCAGAAATCTTAGGATTGGACAATGACAAAAGCTGTGTATATATGGTTCAGATCAAGAGGTGAGCGAGTCTTTCATTAAATACCATACAGTCTTGCTCTCTTTGTATTGGAATAGCAGCTCCTACAGTCCAGTATCGAACAGGAAGTTTGAAGATCAGACAACAACAAAAGTTGTAGAATAATTCTCATCAGTGCCGGTGACTCTAGCTGTCTTGCTCTAACAAATAAGGATATTTACATGGCTCACTTTTATGGTGGTACTAGATTGAGAGGGCTCACAGTTGCTTAGCTAACCTGGTAGGACATGGCTTTACACTAAAGCATTTGATCCTGGATGGGGTACCGTGAGAAGACTGATGGATACAAGTTGTCAGAACGATATTGATAAGGCTTTGAATGATGCAAAGTTTGTATGAAGGATGGCAGACTTAGCTACCATGATAAAGACTGCTTACTACTACAATAGTACTGATAAGATTGCTTGTGTCATCTAGTGGAAATCAACTCTATTGTCTTAATTTAAACCCGCAACGAGTGCCGGATGTGTTTTAATGATAATGATATAAATATTAGTCTGCACCTCCTCAACTGACTGATAACCCAAACTGAAAGAGCACCCCGATTTCTTTTACAATGCAAAAGTATAATATTACTATAATCTATTCTTTACCTTCTCTCCAATGTGAGCCGGCCAGCAAATGCCATGTATAGTTCATTGGTGTGCGCCTTTTAGAATGCCGTCTCCACGGTTCTGAGCATGCGCAAAAGATCTGCGGTTGTATAGTCGCTAGCCTCGTTGTAATCGCAAAAACGCGCAGACGGATCAAGTTATAAAAGCTTGTTAAATTGAATAAACTTTATCACCACAGTTAAAAATTACAATGAAGTCTTGGACCCTCTTTGCTATAGTACTGTGTACCTGGGTTGCTGTTACAGTGACTGATTGGAAAGCAGGGTATTATAAATGCATGCATGAATCTCAGGTTATGATTTACTAGTATTAGCTTTATATAGCTAGTAAAGACAGTTGTACTGCAGGGATAAAACTTTCTATGATGTTAATATTGTTCTTTTAGATTACCCAGATGATACCTGTTCTCCAACTGTGGAAATTGGTGATTCATCTCCAGATGTCGTTACTAGATGCATAACAGGTCAAGGCAAAGGATCACTGACTGAATCAAATCTTAAAGCGATGATTGATACGGTATCACTTGTATTCAGTAATTATACACCTGTGTGTACTATCTTAACAACTCCCGATAACACACTGATCATGTACCAAAGTGGTGGAGGATCTCACGCTGAAGAGAAATTCCTTGAAAAAAATAAAAACAACCTGGGCAGCTTTCCCCGTCTGTGGATAAACAACTCCCCCTGCCCAAATTGTTCCATGAAATTGATCAATGAATACAAAAATGCAGGGGTTACTCCACCAACTATCTATGCTGCTCACTTTTATGGTGGTACTTCCAATGCCACAAAAGAGAATGCTCGCAAGTGCCTAGCCAACATGGTAAGACAGGGCTTTACACTAAAAGCATTCGACTGGAAAGCATATAAAAATCTACTGACTCAAGCAAGTTGTCAGAGTGATATTGATACAGCTTTGAAGAATGCAAAGTTCACTTCAAAGATGGACGACATGGCCAACACGATACAAACTGTTTACAACTACAATAGCAGTGGTATGATTACTTGTAACACATAGGTGGCTAATAATTATGATTGTAACTGCATGATAATACGATCATTCTAGTTTTGTATAATATATAGACTGATTCCACATTGTGTATTGTTTGTTTAGCACATGCACTCAATAATATAATTTGTAATGAATAACTATATATAATTATACATGAATATGAATGACTATATGAATAACTACATTGATTGTTATGATAGTATTAATGCAGAATCTTATTGTAAATATGTATAATAATGATTATCCTTATAATTATACATGTAACATATGTGGTACAGTAAATGTTAAGTCTTAACTTAATTCATAGCTGGAACTTGAACACCTGCTATAACTAAAAGTATTGAACCATAGATTACAAGTATAAAAAACATTGAAAATGTAATGAGACACAGGAATGGTTAAATCGTAAAAAGAACGCAAACAAGATGGAATGGCTGTTAGAGTGTGTAGAATTCNTCTCTCTCTCTCTCTCTCTCTCTCTCTCTCTCTCTCTCTCTCTCTCTCTCTCTCTCTCTCTCTCTCCCTCTCCCTCTCTCTCTCTCTCCCTCTCTCACCCTAGTCTCCGGTATTCCTCAGAGAGTGGTAGACCAGCCTCCTGCCCAGCCTCGTAGGGGCAGCAATGGTGACGGAGGACCAGCTGCTCCCAGTGGAGAGGATGAGACGAGGGAGCCTGGCAACGGGCAGCAGATGGCGGGCCAGCCAAAGGGAGGAGGTGGGGGAGTGGCAGGTCAGTGGGCACTGTGGGTGATGTAGGTAGTGGTTGGGAGGTCCTTTAAAGAGAGAGACAATTTTATACAAACAATACCGTATAGCTTCAAATAATAATACATTTTCATGAAGAAAATTTTCTAAGCTACAGAAACTTACTTGAGATGTATAACACACTGTTTGATTGCTTTTAGCTTTCCAGCAAGAATGGGACCACACTCTCACTAGTCTCATTCCCAGGCACCTCCCTCGCAAAGAGGGGGAGGCCTGGGAACGAGGCTGCACTCTCGCTACTCTTGTATAATACAGCTCACTAGAAAGGAGAAACATAAGTATGTATAGCTGTGTCATCTTGTTTGTCTCAAGTACTTTTTGAAGAGAGTTTGTTAGTCAAGTGGACAAGAAGCCTATCAGCCTTTTGATCATAGCAGTTGATATTAGTGGTGACAGCTGGCTCCTGTTGAGCTCATTTTCCAACCAATTTGTTAGGAGCATCCCTCCACAGAAGTGCTTCTTTTTGAAATGCTTCTGTTCTAGTCCCTGTAGAATAGTGTTTCTGGTTTTTATGGAATAGTCTATAACATACTGATGGTGTTCTGTAGGTACTGCTGTGAAGCAGGCAAGAAAGTCCAACTGTGTGAAGGAGGTGGAGAGACTAAAGAAAAACAGAGAGGAGAGAAGGTGAGAGTTACAAGGATTACTAGAACATAGGATTATGTTTAGCTCTTGAATGACTCATTTCAATGCTGAAGTACATGGATTCACTTGTAGTTACCATAGCTCTTCTGTTTTCACACACACACACACACATGCACACGCACACACACACACACACACACACACACACACACATCTTTCCCACAGAGCCAAGCAAGCAGAGCAGTTGGCTCAGAGAAACGAGGTATATATCATCCACACCCCATAAACTCTACACAATATATCGTCAGTAATGAGTCTACGCAATTTTCTTGCACAATTAGTCATGTTCTATTAGTGTCGTTGGCTGTCACAACTTAACCCATACCTTGCCATGTATCATTGCACAATGTGCACCCATTGTTGGATCATTAGTTAGACAAAGTACCCTCTCTCTCCATTTCTCCCTATATAGGCCTCTTTCCTTTAGCAGCACAAGTGTGTTGGTATACAATAGTCCATGTACACAAATTGCTATATTATGACTATGAGACCTGTAGCACTTTATGATGTACAGGTACAGTGTATCTATTACTGAGGGTTGTCAATTATTAGTAATAAAGTCATTTGCAAATTGTTATTCGATTGCATTGTATGATATGATACTGTATGTGCAGTTACTGTGAAAATAGTAATGGCTTTATTACATGGTACACAGCTGTAATAGTGTGTTGGTATACAATAGTCCAAGTGCATAAATTGTTATCTGATTATGTACATTGTGCATTAGACCTGTGGCATTGTATGATGTGGCTGTATATACTGTGCTATAGTTGTGGCATGCACACTCTTGCTTTAATAGCTTTTGTTGCCAATTCAATTGTGTGTGTTAATTTGTGTGGGATGTTCATATGGTCACACCTTATCACAAAGAATTGGTGACGCCATGATTGATAAATTTGTTTGGTTTTTCTTGCCTCTTTTCATCTTCTCTTCTTCTCTCTCCTGCAGGAGTTTGACCCTAGTAACCCTAACTGGGTGTTCCTTCAGAAGATCAGAGAGTTTAGAGCTAAGACTGTATTTAGACCACTCATAGGAGATGAACAGGTTAGTCTTCTGGGGTGTGTGTGTGTGTGTGTGCAAGATATTAGGATTGGAGTTAAGATCAGAATATTAGCATCGGAGTTATGATCAGGGTTAGTATCGGAATATTAGGATGGTTTGCCACCAAAGCTTGCTGACTTCACACACCCTTCCATGTGTTGTAGTGGTTGAGAAGGAACATGTGTTCACACTCGTGCTCACACATTCATGTAAATGTTGCAGGTTGTACGCAGAAAGATCACTGTGTGTGTCCGAAAACGTCCTCTAAACAAGAAAGGTTTGACAATGTCATTCACCTCTACTTGTATAACATTTATAGCCATCAATTCTTTTCATTCAAACACTTGTTTTGTTTTTTATTTCTCTCACAAAGTTTTAGCATATATTTTTTTGCCTTGAATATGTGTTTGTTCTCTCTCTCTCCTCTGTTCAGAGGTGGACAGGAGGGAGATTGATGTCCTGAGTGTGGCTGACAAGAGTGGTGTGTTGGTCCACGAGCCAAAGACCAAGGTGGACCTCACAAAGTACCTGGAGAACCAGAAGTTCTGGTGAGACCATGTTCTAGTAGTCTCGCTAGTCAGACCCCGCACAGAATGATGGGGTCTGACTAGTGAGACTAACGTACTAGTACAATGTAGAGAATTGTTACAGTTCATATATATCTCATAGAAAGTACTTTCTTTGTGTTTTGTTTGAAGGAGGTAAACTTTAGCCGTACAACAACAAAACATGGACATAATTTTCACTTTTCTTTCTCTTTCTTTACTGACAGTTTTGACTACTCCTTCAATGAAGATGTGTCTAATGAAGTTGTCTACAGGTATAACAGTAACTTACGCACACACACACACACAGTCACATTTTTTTTGAACAATGGCTATTGATATATGACCCTCAGTGTCACAAATTGATGTATGTATGTTAGCGACTGATGAGTGTTACCTTGCCTACCTGTAGATTCACAGCACAGCCATTGGTAGAGACCATCTTTGAGAGAGGGATGGCCACCTGCTTCGCTTATGGTCAGACAGGCAGTGGAAAGACTCATGTACGATTTACTGTACAGTATAATCAATCATTGTGTGCTTAACCTTAATACTGGTGTGTGTACTGTATCAGTGTATTGCATTCCATTTCCCATTCTAATTCCCCATTCCAACCCCCCAGTTTGATCGTTTCCCAATTTCTTTATTCTCTTTTTGTGTGTTTCATTTGAAATCGATTATGTTGTGTGAAAAAAGCTCATTGTTTGAGTTCCTGAGTGTGTGCTCCTTCACCTTCTTTCTTGCCTCCTCTGCAGACAATGGGTGGTGTGTTCATTGGGAAGGAACAGGATGCTACCAAGGGTATCTATGCCATGGCAGGTACAGAGGTCATGTCTCACATTTACTGTCAATAGTAAACGATGATCGTTGATCAACAATTATTAGCTCTCCTTTGATCTATTTTCTATTTTAACCCATTTACTTTAGCATTGTTAACCTTTTAACCCTCTTACTTTCCTTACGTTGCATTATTTTAACCCTATATACCCTATTGATCTCCTTGGCTAGTGTAAAGAAAAGGAGAAGCTACCTGAAAAGCTAACCTTGTAGACTAGCTATTTTAACCCGTCCTTTGCTCGGATACACACTCATGTCCATGTACTCTTGTTCAATCTTCAGCGGGTGATGTGTTCACCATGAATGCCATGCCCGTCCATGCTGAGAAGGATCTTGAGATCTGTGCCAGTTTCTTTGAGATCTACATCGGGAAGGCCTATGACCTCTTGGACAGGAAGAAGAGGTTGAAGATCATGGAGAATGCAAAGCAGCACGTTCAGGTGTGTGTGTGTGTGTGTGTGTGTGTGTGTGTGTGTGTGTGTGTGTGTGTGTGTGTGTGTGTGTGGCTCAAAAATTTTGTGGCAAAAGTACTGTATATGTGCAAAGACAGGTTTCTCTCAAACTTTTTATACTGTTCGACATACGACATGCGACATTCGACATGCGACATGCGACATACGACATTCGACATTCAACATTAAACATTCGAAATTCGATTTGACATCATTGTGTTCTTCATCTCCAGGTTGTAGGATTGCGTGAGGAGCGTGTGAACAACGTCAGTGATGTGCTTAGACTAATACAGGCTGGGAATGCATGCAGGACAAGTGGGACTACTTCGGCTAATCAACATTCGAGTAGATCGCACGCGATCTTTCAAATTATCCTTAGAAAGAGGTGAGTTGTTAGTCTATTTCCATTAATTGCTCAAGACGTGTGTATTGCATTATAATTGCCATTAATTGTTGTTCTAATTATACAGAATGTCACGGAGACTTTATGGAAAATTTTCACTCATTGACTTAGCAGGTACAGTGCTTGCTCTTCTTGTGTAAAAAAAAAAGACCCTTCAAATTTTCAAACTACAGTCATTATAGTAATATGTTGACCACCTGCAGGCAATGAAAGAGGTGCTGACACAGCAAACTCTGATCGTCAGACTCGTATGGAAGGAGCTGAGATCAACAGAAGCTTGCTAGCACTGAAGGTGAGAGAGAGCTAGTGCTACATGAAAAGATCTAGTTGGCATTCGAACCCTAAGTCTTGAGTGAGAGCTACTGTTACAGTAAACTGTCACACAGGTTGGTAGATTGTCACGAAAAAACCTGTAGGTCAAACTTTTAGCTACTCAATCTCCATTTTGCCCTGTCATTATAAACACATAACCTCAGTAAACCAGGCTTTTTTTTTTTACTTATATTATTGTTTGTCTACATGACTTATTGTGTATCACACTGTATAAAAGCCTGAATGTCATTCTTATGAATCTGGTGATCGCTTCATTACTGTAGGAGTGTATTCGTGCTCTGGGCAGAAAGGCCGGCTCCCACCTTCCCTTCAGGGGCAGCAAGCTCACACAGGTTGGTAGATTGTCACAAAAAAAAAAACTGTTGGTCAAACTTTTAGCTACTCAATCTCCATTTTGCCCTGTCATTATAGACACATAACCTCAGTAAACCAGGCTTTTTTTTTGCTTATAATTATTGTTTGTTATGTAATAATTTATAGTGATTTCAACTCGGAAATTAGTTTGTTTTGTTGCTTTGTTTCTTTACTTTTTTAGGTGTTGAAAGATTCATTTATCGGTGAGAACTCAAGAACATGCATGGTGAGTCAATTGCACACCTCATTCTGATATGGATGGATGGACACGCACTATAATTTACTATACCACTACAGATTGCCATGGTCTCACCTGGGTTCAACTCTTGTGAACACACATTAAACACACTGAGATATGCTGACAGGTAAAAAATGACTCAGATGTGAGTATTGTACATATAGCAGCTAAATTTAGTCAACTGTTAACTTAGTGTTAAGGTCTTTTAAAGAAGAATTCCAAATAATTTTGATAGATCACCAAATTTACTTGCTGTAATTAAATTATGGTATGCAATATTTGGGTCTAATAAAGGGGGGAGTATTGAAGGAATGTCTGAGAACTTCATGAATGGAAATATTTTTATCCTCTCCCTCTCCAGAGTGAAAGAGCTCCCGGCAAGTGGTGCCCGTGGCAGTATTGACGAGGGTGAGGTGGTTGAAATGGCCCTCCCTCTCCACCAGCCGACGAAAGGAGGGTCTCAGGACCAAGAGGACGATGAGGGAGAGGGAGAGGGGGGAACTAGTCCCGTCAAAGCCGAGATGAACTTTTTGCAACAAAGTCTCAAGAAGGTATGTCTGTTGTTGACAATATGGTAAAGGTCATCATGCATCAAGTTAACTTTCATCTTTTGTTAGCAAAAAATTTAAAAAATCTGTCTGACTGGTACATACACACATACATGGTACATTCCTGCATACTCTCTCTCTCTCTCTCTCTCTCTCTCTCTCTCTCTCTCTCTCTCACACACACACACACACACACACACACACACACACACACACACACATACAGGGTGGAGGTGCTATACTAGACATGGACCGTTCCAGTGAGCTGCTCAATTTTCACGAGGCGTGCAACAACCTTGTCGAGAGTGAGGAACAGCTGATAGAGGAGCACAAATCCATCATACTAGCCGACCAGCACCTCCTGGAGCAAGAGAGAACCCTGTTGGCCTACGTGGATGACGTAGAACATGACATTGAAGGTGGGTCCATAACTTTAGCAAATCTTTATACCTTAGTTAGTCTTATAAAATTCGGCATGCATATAGGCTTTTTTCCCATTGTGCTAAATCAATTTTGGAAGGAAGGAAGATTGGTAGACTATAGCATTAGTAGATTGACGCACTGTATGTGTTTGTGTGTTTTGTTCAGATTATGTGACACAGATGGAGACAATTGTTAGTGAGAAAGTGGAGAGATTGTCGAAATTCAAAGGTGAGTAGTGTGCAAGATTTTAACTATGCCATGCTCATGTCTCTCTCTCTCTCTCTCTCTCTCTCTCTCTCTCTCTCTCTCTCTCTCTCTGTTCAGAGCGTATCCAAGATCTTCGAAGAAGGCTTCAAGAAGAGGAGACTGCAAGTAAAAACGTCAAGCACTTGCCAATCCTCTAGACACAACCACCATCCACCAAACAAATCCTTCGATCTAAATTTCTCTTAGCAACTCAACCGCTGTAGTTTGGCTTTGACAACAATGACCTCTAGCTACACCTGTATTATAGTTGATCTACTGTCCGAGTCTTCTCCTAGTAATTATGCATTACGTATGTGTGTGTGTGTGTGTGTGTGTGTGTGCCTATATTATTATTGTTATGCAGGTTTGACTTCCATGTATGCTTTATTGTGCATTATTATTTCAATCCTTATGTTCATGTACTTAGTCATGTACTTAGTCATGCAGTCAAATATTTTATTGCCAATATTATTGTTATGCTAATATCTTGACTATTAAAGGCAAGCTATAATACGTAATGTATGATGGTTTTGCATGGGTTTTAAATTTTCATTAACATAAAATTATTATAATCATTAAGTACAAAATTATATGCAAGCATGCATGACTAATTACTGTGTACAAATCAATCTGAAATTAACTCAAACATACATACATACACATTGCGCACGGTCATTACTTTATATACAATTATATCATTGACCCAATTATTCACAACACACACACAAACACACACATACACATACACACATAGCCAGACTAACACAATCACATACACACACATATAAACACACACACACATGCATATAAACACACACTGACAACAACAAAAAATGACTTCTGTCACACGCTAGTCTCTCTCATCATTCTCAGCGGGGAGACGGGACTCAGCGACCTCGACCTCCGCCGGTACAGCTGGTGATGGCTGAGGCGGTCGGGTGGCTGGGGTCCCAGGGTGTCCAGGTCCTCTATGCTGTCGTAGCTGTCACTGCCACCGAGGGTACTCTTGAATTGGAGGTCGAGGATTGTTGTTAGTCTGGGGTTGATTTCACTGAAGTTTGATCGTTCGATTGGTAGATACTGAGAGGGAGAGAGAGAGGGGGGAGAAGGGGAGAGAGGGAGGGAGGGGGAGAGAGAGAGAGAGAGAGAGAGAGAGAGAGAGAGAGAGAGAGAGAGAGAGAGAG
>CAXIPT010000001.1:20221988-20238864 GCA_964030475.1 Tethya wilhelma
AAAGATGTGTTGGAGTTACCATAGCTACGTACACACCAGACTACTACAACATAGGTCGGTACCTTGCAACATGAGAAAGCCAATCTCAAGAACTCATCGGGGCAGTCAGAGTTAGCCACGCTAGGTAGCTTGACAAACCCTTCCTCATCAAGAGCAAAGTTCTAGAAGGTTAAAAGAAGTTTTATTTAAAACAACAAATACAACACAGCTAGGTTTGTCAACAACAGTTCTAAAGTGCCAAGATAAAGGAATCCACATGCATGTACTTATGTAAATGTAATAACGATTACTGTCCATGCACACTCCCAGGCTCCCTGACTCCTAGCTCTGACAAGAATATTGTTTTTTTCCCCCTTTGTCATAAATCCGCTATAACAATTTTCATTAAGTGGGGCCGAGCATGTTTATACAATTAGCTACACGAGGACAATCTGTGATCATCTTTCCTCCATTTCTTTAGCTCAAAAGCAAAGAAGGAAATTATCATAACCCATCCTCTTTGTAATTGACTACTACTACTCATCCATAGCAGCAGACATGCATGAAAATTCAAACACTCTGATCTTTACAAACAATCCCAAACCTAAAGGAACCCTCCCAATGCCTGCTCGAGGAAGTGTCTATGGTAAATTGGCAAAAGGTCGAGCCACTGAGGTGCCTAGTCTTGAGGACCAGGACTGGCATGACCGAGTGACTCACATTTAATCTTGGAATTTCGTCAGGGTCAGCATCATGACGAGAGATGATCTCACAGAGGACAATTCCGTATGAGAAGACGTCCACTTTTTCGTCGTAAGGTTTCCCGTTGAGTACTTCCGGAGCCATCCAGTAGGGGGTGCCAACGATGGACTGAGATCGGACCATCTTTCTGTGGATTGATAGTGTGTAGGGGGACTTATTAATGTCCAGTTTCTCAGAATTGTGAGAGGGAAATGTAGCTATATGTGCATTGAAAGATAGGAAGACTTAGAATACAATAAGATTAATAGATAGAGCTAGACCCTCATTCTCTATGCACATGCCAAGGAAGAGAAAGTTCTTGCTTGAGAGCTAACAAAAGGTGGCAGAATAGACAAAAGATGTGCTAGCATGAGAATATGCAAAATGAATACAATTCAAGTTTGATAAACAAGTACCAACACTAGGTACCAGTAAACAGTGTCTAGTGAATCACTACATAACTACCCCCTGTGTTGAAAATGAATACTATTAGACATAATCAGCACACAAAAATCACAGGAAGATACCCACCCAAACATACTTACACACACACACACACACACTATAACTCACTTTCTCGCTGCATTGGCCAACGATAGGTGGTGAGGAGACTTGGCAGCCAGTCCGAAATCAGCCACCACGGCAGTGAACTTTGAATTGGCCTTTCTCAAGAGGACGTTCCTTGAGTTGAGATCACGATGGAGCATCCCATTGCTATGGAGATACTCCATCCCCTTGGTGATGTCCAGGGCCAGTTGGAGACGGAGAGACCACGGGAAGATGGCGGATTTATCCTGTATGAGACTGTCCAGGGTACCTCCTGGTATGTACTGTGGGTGTGTGAGTGTGTGAGTGTGTGTGGCTTAATAATGATTAAGATTGTGGATTTACTATTACAAGAGAATCAAAGCAAAAGAATTAACGACATGTTGCAATGTAAACTTTTAAAGTTATAGTGTTTTACAGACATTAACCCATCAAAGCATTCTATTAGGAGTAAAAACACCTTGATACATGCACACATACACACGCACACACACACACACACACACACACACACACACACACTCGATCACGTATACTCACTCACCTCAGTCAGCGGATGAAGCTGTCCTTCGTGCACACAAGCACCAACATAACTGCAATGAAAACAAACACACACATGAAGCATAAAGCAACAGACAACAAAAACAACACACAAAGAAACTAGCCTCGTCCCCAGGGGTCCTTCCCTCCTCGAAAATAAGGAGAGAGAGTCCTGGGGACCAGGCTACAGAGAAACATGAGTCTCTCAAGAAAGAAGGAAAAGAACCAGGGAGAAATTGAAGGGGCAGCTAATGATCTAATGGGTTGAATTCCCCTCCCAGAACTGCATCAAAACAAGGAAATGGGCAAGCTGTTTTGAACACGACTTGGCAATCTTTAGAGCAGGAAAAAACAAGCCAATTTCTTGTGAGCGCAAGCAACATCAGCAACACAAGCTGTACATGTTAGCAAGAGAGAGAGGGAGAAAGGGAAGGAGGGCTAGGGACACAGAGAAATACACACACTCTCACACACAGACAATTTTCAATAACAATGATTGGTCAATATCACACAGTAGGTCAAAAGACGACATCAAAAAAATTTCAGATAATTTAGGGATGGCACAGAGAAATACACACACTCTCACGCACGCAAGCACATACACACACACACAAACAAACTAGCAATTTCCTGATTGGTCAATATCATACATTAACAAGCAAATATGTCTCTCGGTGATATCATGGAATTTCATCATCCTGAAACTTCTACTCCTACAAAACATGGATCAGCTAGATCCAAAAAGATGCTTATAGCATTTGGAACCAAATATGGCATCAGTACCTTCATCGTCAAAAGCTTCAATGATGATAATATTGAACCATATTACATACAGTATTATACTGACTATGTGATGGTTCGTGCTATTGTGAGGTAGTGACTGCCAAGACTCTCCCAAAATAATTCATTATCAAGCTTGTCCAACAACACACTCCGGTTACAGCAATATCATAACACACTAGCTCTCACACACTGCTATTGATCTTTGACCCAACAAGTGTACACACATGCACAAGATGTATGGTGCACACACACACACAAAAACACGATGGTGCACCCCCTCTCACAAACACACACACACACATACACACACAGTAAACACACACACGCCGTGTGCACACACAACAGAACACACAGCAGCTGCCATCATCTCATTATACCATCATACCCTACAATACAGCGACTCTAATCTAATTAAAATTCCTCCAAATCATAATGCAATGCAATGCACGTGTGTGTATATGCATACACATAAATCTGACGCAAACACACGCACAAACCATTCAATTATGTAAGCAATCTTTCCTTAAAGAGTATATGGGAAAGTACATAACAAAAGGCAGCCATATTATCATACTCTAGCTAGAAAATGCTCCAAGAATTTAGACTCACATGCTCTCTCTTTCCCTCTCTACAAAAAATAACAACAAAACAGTAGCATAATATTACATAATACCATGACACTGATTGCAACAGCTGCTTTGGTTAGGGTGTACTGGTCTGTGGAAAGGAATTCATTACTTCAATTTGAGGTGAAAGTACTCAATAAGGGTTAGGCTCATTCATAGTAACAGCTCAGAGTAACAGCTCTGGTAACAGCTATACCATCCCTTCCTGCTAGGTTAAAGTATATATGGAGGTTGAGTTGCTACATCAATAAGGTTGAGTTGCTTTGCACCAAAACACTTTGAGCAAAAACAAAAAAAAGACTAGCTATACAACCTGGATTTGTTTGCTGCACAGCTGAAAATTCCAAGAGCTAAACTGCTTCTAGGCATCATACATGAGTTCAATGGACGAACAATCTGAAATATTATTATTGAATTAGAACCCAGACCTTGCCCTTAGGGGAACCATACACCTACAAGATCATGGTCTCCATATAGAAAGCATATGTGTATATATAGTTTCTGTATGAACTGAAGTGACCATGGGATATATACATATAGGATGGGACACCACTCCAATCAAATGGACAGAGGGTGTTGCAGTGTTCAAAGAGAAAGGCGCACAAGAAGATTGGTATGAAAGAAGATGTAATGATGTTGCATCCCTTTCAGTTCCACATCAAAGAAAGTTAAAACATTGGGTGTTCAATACAGAGATTGCTCTCTCTCTCTCTCTCTCTCTCTCTCTCTCTCTCTCTCTCTGACTCACTGTAAGATGTTTGGGTGTTGAAGACGTTTTAGTAGTTCAACTTCTCTGAGGAGTTTGTTGTTGCCATTCTTCTTCTTGTTGATCTTGAGAACCATGATCTGATCGGTACCCATGTGACGAACCTGTGTGTGTGTGTGTGAGTGTGTGAGTGTGTGAGCGTGTGAGTGTGAGAGTGTGTGAGTGTGAGTGTGTGTGTGTGTGTGTGTGTGTGTGAGTGTGTGTGTGTGTGTGTGTGTGTGTGAGTGTGTGTGTGAGTGTGAGTGTGTGAGTGTGTAATTAAGCGAATTTTTTCCATTAGAAGAATTTTCATACTGCAAAAACCCCCCACTATGGCTCTTCAATTACCATTAGGAGATGACATCATCAGGAGTGCTATGGACCAAGCTAGAACAATTATACGCCCACACAACTTTATGAAGCATGCAACATACGTACTTCCCATGCAACATACGTACGTCCCAGAACTAATAAGGAACAGAACTAATTGTCCTCTCACACACAAACACACACTACGGAGACACACAGCTATCAGTACATACAATGATATACCTCAGGGGACAAGGCAAACAAGAGATGCACACAGAGATAGCACATTCTCTGTTGACTAACCCATTGGAAATATGCACATACAAAAGACCATCGACGACACATTATGTTGCCATTACAACCACAATATGAATAATAACACTAGACACAATAATAATATGTACAATTTAATACAAAACAGCATACAACTACATATCACTATTATACAACAAACATCATAACGACAAAAGTGTTTTGCAGAGAAAGACTCGTTTTTTCTACAAGCTTGAATTGATTTTGTTTTTATAGACTTAAAAAAAGCTTTCATAGTTTCAATCTATTGCATAAAAAAATGCACAGATTTCAAACCTCTTGAAATTAGTCAGCCAAGCCTTGAAATCTGAAAGCAATTGTCACATCTCTAAAGTCTATTAGTAAGCAATGAGAGGCTTTTTGTGTCATTGCTACACAAACAAATCAGGTTAGCAGTTTGGAAGGCGAGAAATTTTGTGCCATGAAACAATTTCATACTTGAAAAGAGATGCAGGATGTGTGTCAATATTGTAGGCCATGAAGAGCTCACGATTCCTGACTCGAGGATTTTCATAGAGGCTGGATTCTGGACCTGTTTGATGTGTGTGTGTGTGTGTGTGTGAGTGCAGAGTCCAACTTCTGTGTGCCTAACTTAGACACACAGGAAGACACACCAGACAACAGCTAGTGCAATAATGGTCACTAAGCAACACTAGCTGTCATTGAGGGGACAAAGAGAAAGAAAGAGGAACACAGGAAGCCATACTGGCCTTGCATGAAAAGGGGGTGTCACTTTATTGACCTAAAGCTTTATTCTGAGTGGGCCAACATTTGTAGAGAGGGGGAGAGAAAAATGTATGACAATGTTATTGACCCACTTTTCTTTCTGTCTTCCATGAGCAACAGATAGACGGCTTCAGGCAACTCTGACACTCTGTAAAACCATTTTACTTCTGCTATTACAGAGTCTTTGCGAGCCTGCATGTGTGTACATGTGTGCACAGTGTGTGTGTGTGAAATGATGTAATAATGAGATACAAGTTATGCTAATGATATTCATGGTGGATATGTTTGCGACACCATATTTTGTGGAGGCTGATTGGCCTATGAATATCATTAAAGGTCACTCTCCTTTTGACTGGAGGGGATGCATAAACGGGGAAAGAGATTGAATACTATATACAAGTGCAGAGCTGGTGAGAATTTGGTGGGATTAGAAATTTTTTTGCACACACAGTACTAAAAACACCCACTTCGTAGAAAAATTCTCACACTTTCAAATTCATATAATGAATCCAAACTTTGGATAGATTTAATACAACGGCAATATTAAAACCAAATTTGAACTGCACATGTGCTGCTTGCCTGTACATATCCCATTTCTAATACATATCATATGCAAGGTGCAGAAGTGTTTCGCAAATTAACACGAAACTGTGATCAATAGTGAAAATACAGCCTAGTTATCCAAACAAAACGAGAGCATCACTGCAAATTTAAGACCTATGCTGTTTTTATATGCAAATTTACAAAGNTATTATAGGGTGGGTAAAATTGTAACTTTAACTCTCTGACAGTGAAAGATAATAGTTACTGGTATAGCTATAACATGACTGGACTCTTTGACAATCAGTCTACAGAATGAGAGAAAATTTAAACTCAAAATATGCCTCCAAGAATGAAATCAATGGACAAGGTACAAATGTCTAGCCATACAGCTATATATAGCAAGCATTTTTTGTAAGTACTATAATCAAACCATCCCTCAGTTGTCAATGGCAGACAGCCACCTCAGTGGCTCTGTCTCTGCTGTTGTATGCTATTCCTGAAAGGACAAATTGAATCAGTGGTGGTTGCCAATGACAACTGGACACCAGCTCTCAAGACACACTCAGGAAGATGAGCTAAAGTCAAGAACACATCTGGCAGCTGCCCTCAAATGAAAAGACAACATGAAGTGTGATCTTTTCAATGTTGTGTGTGTGTCTGAGTTGTGTTTCATCACATCCTGAAATCTATACAGTCAGGTTGCTAGCTTACATACACTTGACTGTATCTTTAGCTTGCAGATAAATATGCACCCAATACAATGCATTAAGGAAATAGAGCTTCCATAAGTGAATAAACATACGCTAAGATCACTCACTGCTCTGTATTTCTCAATAGGACAGAGTATAGTATAGTGTTCTTGTATATTTACATGTGCCATTGTATGTATGTACCTAGCCCATACGTAATGTCATTATTGTACATGTAGGTAATTGGAATCTCTAATTGCTGCACATCACTCAATTAAACATATGCAGGGCAAACGATGAGCCACACACACACACACACACACACATATACATTAGAGTTTCATAGTTTAGTGCCGCACACTTAAGGGCATGCAACTAGTTTGTTCGCCACGACTCCTAGCTACTCTATTATCACCTCCACCCAGCCAGTAACCGCCAATTAGCCTACAAAAACTTTGGTTGCTAGGCAATGGCAAACACACACACACACACACACACAAGGTGTACCTCTTTGCCTTTTGTCTCTCCATGTTCATACCATTCCACAGACACATACTTCTTGTCCATGTCCACTGAAGACACAATGGCATTGTGAACACGGCCTGAGGGGGAAAAACAGCACACATGCACACACACATTCACATTCATAATATATAATAAAGCATAGATCGATGAAGGCTCCAAAAGGTCTCTCAAACAGTATAATATTTGCTGAATTAACACAGTGACATTTTCTCAAGTATGTGTCATTTAAAAGCTGTGCACGCAAGAGCTGTCTGGACACCATGGCTTGTACACATGAATGCGTGACAACAGTCTGAACCATACTTTCTATCAAACATACTGCTCGGTTAACCTACTGCTCACCGTCACTTCTCTTTATTCGAATGTTCTGGCCAATTTTTAGCACGTCCATGGTTGAAGCTTTATATCTCTACTCTAGCTGGAAAGGGTAGCTAGCTTCACAATGTCAATGACCTGAGTCCCCAAAGTGACACACTACCTTGATCCGGAAGCAGCAGTCTCAGCACTTTTTTCAAAATTGCTCCTCCTTTAAAGGTCAAAGGTGAAGTGCAAGGTCAGCCTGGGTACGAACATTTGGTCATAGGCATCATATTATAAGCAAAGTTTTGTGTGTCTGTCCGTGTGTGTGTGTGTGTGTGTGTGTGTCACGGGAGTTCACCGGAAGTGATGCGACCTCGAGCTAAAATGCTACCTTTTCTCTGGACTGTGAAAATTTCAAACTATGAAAAGTGTGCCTAGAGAGCTAGCTTAGATAGTCCAAGCCTAATGTAGAATGGCAGGCGCTACAAGTATGGCTAACTTTTTTGAGATCCCTGACAAGGCTTACCAGTGGCATCCGTATCCGACAAAGAAGCGTGATATAGAAGCCAATCTTTCACAAGAGAAGCGTAGCGAGGGGAGCGCTTTCGCTTCTAGAAGTCTGCTTCTCTATCGCTGTACACGAAACACAGCTAGCCAGATAACGAGTTTCTTTGCCAGCTGATTACAAAAATGGCGGAAGTCGGAAAAGGGTCGTTTGTGACGTCACGTAGTGAGGTAAATTGCAATTGCATGCATTGCTGAGCTGGCCAAAGCAAAGTAGCACCAGAGCACTAAGTAGTGCATATACACATGCAGCATTACTTCCCTTTGAGTTTCCAATTGCTTATGCCAGTATTAATGTGATTGTTGTGTGTTGCTTCAACTGCAAAGGTTGCCCTAAGCCAACTGACCATATAGGTTATACACAATAGCTTTGCTCACCAATTTTATCTTACTATTGTGAGTATAGTAACTGATCCTATAAACATACACAAACAAGGAGTGGGCGAGCGAAGCGAGCCTCACTCCTTGTAGATATTATATACAAGGAGTGGGGCTCGCTTCGCTCGCCCACTCCTTGTTTGTGTATGTTTATAAGATCAGTTACTATAACTCAAACAAATAAAGATAAAATTGATGAGCAAAGCTATTGTGTGCGTATTATTATAATAAATATTCTTCTATGGTCTTCCCTTTGAGTTTCCAATTGCTTATGCCAGTATTGACGGTGATTGTTGTTTGTTGCTGCAAAGGTTGTTCTAAGCTGCATGTGTATATGCACTGCTTAGTGCTACTTTGCTTTGGCCAGCTCAGCAATTTACCTCACTACGTGACGTAGACAAGGCAAGATTTAAGGTCAAATTTCATTATTTAAGTGGTTCTTCATCAATGCCTCGGCAGTGACCTTGCCCCTCTGAAGACGTCTGTCTNTCTCTCTCTCTCTCTCTCTCTCTCTCTCTCTCTGACTCACTGTAAGATGTTTGGGTGTTGAAGACGTTTTAGTAGTTCAACTTCTCTGAGGAGTTTGTTGTTGCCATTCTTCTTCTTGTTGATCTTGAGAACCATGATCTGATCGGTACCCATGTGACGAACCTGTGTGTGTGTGTGTGAGTGTGTGAGTGTGTGAGCGTGTGAGTGTGAGAGTGTGTGAGTGTGAGTGTGTGTGTGTGTGTGTGTGTGTGTGAGTGTGTGAGTGTGAGTGTGAGTGTGTGAGGGTGTAATTAAGCGAATTTTTTCCATTAGAAGAATTTTCATACTGCAAAAACCCCCCACTATGGCTCTTCAATTACCATTAGGAGATGACATCATCAGGAGTGCTATGGACCAAGCTAGAACAATTATACGCCCACACAACTTTATGAAGCATGCAACATACGTACTTCCCATGCAACATACGTACGTCCCAGAACTAATAAGGAACAGAACTAATTGTCCTCTCACACACAAACACACACATACTAGCAATCAGTCTCCATAGCAATTCCACGGCATGTGATGCATTCAATCAACCAGCCACTCATCAATAGAGCACACGCACGCACACACACACACACACACACATGCACACACTATACATACACGTATATATAGTGTCAGTCCATTATACCCAAATTAGACTCATCACTGTTAAATTAATCAAACTGACCAGTGTGCACGTACGTACGCTTCCATTCTTATGATAACATGACATCACTAAGTGGCCTATCAGGTGTCATTGCAAGGGTATAATATTCTGGTCTATATCGGCATGACAACGCTGAGGGTCTGCTGGACTGGGGCAAGGTGATGTCGTGATTTCATTAAAAGCAGTATCGAATTTCAACCATTAGAGCACTTACTTTTCTCTCGTTCTATACAAATTTATTATTAGGACGAACTTACGTAGACACACACACACACACACACACACTATAATAAGGGTCACATTATGTTAAACACACACACAAATGAAATTTCAGTCTATTAATTTTCTCCGGTCACAAAAATAAACCAGTGTCAAGTGAGAAATGCAAGCTCAACAAAAACAAGACACAATAAATAAATGGACAAAGACTCTCTCTCAGCACTGACAAATCATACACTTCAAGCACCAACTCTCAAAGCTTACTAGCTACTGTAAAAGAACTTTGAAGCTAAGGTATGTACATAGATTCATACTCTCGGTACATATTTCCCATCACACACAAGTCTCTCCAGTACAATAGCAACATATGCTTGCCTCTGTGACTAGGAACCAACTGGAAATAAATTGCTACATGCATGCAGCTAACACGAATACTTACCCAAGTCAAAAATGCTTTATACAATTATGATAGTACTGTGAAATGAGACTGTATAGGCTGTGGGTTAGGTAAGAACTAGTAACATCAAGGGCTGGCTCTTTGGCAATATACAACTAAAACAGGACAGTCACAAAGATGATTAACATCTTGTGACTATAATAATTCTTCCTACTTTCTCTTTGTGGATGCATGTGTGTGTGTTGTACATGTGTGTGTGTGTGTGTGTGTGTGTGTGTAGAGTACTTAGTAGCAATAATGACAGTCGGAGTTCAAACGTAAATAGTTCAAATTGAAGTCGGACATCACATTTGTGTAGCTAAGTACAAGCACAGCTTTGAAGTCTTCCCAAGGAGCCATGGCTGCATTGTAAGAAGCACATTCCAAGAGAAACACAATAGCCCTGTGGGGCAGGTGGCTAGATGTAGTCTGAGTAAATACTAGATAGTGGCTTAAGCTTGCATACTTTGTGTACATGTAGAACAGGTTGATTATTGGGTACTTGAAGGAACAATAGGAGCAGCTATTAAGTATACAAGGGAAATTGATGTGATTGAAGGGCTGATGTATAAGGAAAGGCATTTAGACTGAAAGACACTCAAAGCAAGCCATAGTACTATGATTATGTAGGCCTATTGTGGGAGTAAAGAGGGCATTTGATCTCAAGTGTTTACAACATGCAGCTAAATATAGAGTTCAAACTGCACAACTCTAACTTTAATTGTAACTGCTCTCTGCATACAAGCTTAGTATTTAGCTACAGTACACACACACACACTTGAGATGTACGACTAGATCGGNACACACACACACACACACACACACACACACACACACACACACACACACACACACACACACACACCAAATTCATTGCAAAAACGCTAACTGAATGATTTCTGATCCTTAATTATTGGTCTAAGCACAAGTAGCTCACTGTGAAAGGAGTTTTGACTTAGTCAAAGTTTAATAATAATTGTTAGTTATTTTAATTTTGTATTGAAAGATAATGAAAAACAGCTGGCCCATCATCACAAGGAGACCTTAGCACACACACACAACCTGGCCAATCATTCATATACTTTAATACACACACACAAAAAAACAACATATATAATTCCATACCTTAAACACTTCCGCAAAAAATCCAGCTCCGATTTTCTCCAAGATTTCAAAATCAGAATACTGACTCAGCGAGTCCACTGCATCTCTCATGGCAACCAGGAGAGGAGAACTGGGACAGTGGGGGATCATACGATCATTGTCCCCCAGGGAATCCATGGAAGGAGAGGCGTAGACGGTCTTGTGCAGCTGGTGATTCGAGTTGCGACCATGGGAAGGGCTTTCGGAGAGTTCCCTGATCCTTGCCGGACTGCAAGGCTCCTGATTCGATGGTGCCTTCGGTTGTTTTGCTATCATGATTGGTTTTGTTTGGTTCTCGTGCATCAGTGGAACATTGGTTGAGGCGGTAGTAGTAGCAGTGAGTGTATTGTCGGGTGTGGATACAGGTGCATTTTCGCCGATTGAAAAGACAGAGTTTGTACCGAAATCTTGGATCTGAAAGGTGGGACTCAATTGTAAATTGCCCGGAATGGCACAGTCTCTTGAGAGCTTTCTCTTGAGTGCTATGTTACCACCGTGATTGGCACTGCCATTCTCATCAGTAGTACTGGAGGACGATATCTTCCTATTTGGTGTACCAACGCCATTCATTTTACCATCCACTGTTGGGAAATTTGGTAGAGAGCTCTTTCTACTCGAGCTCTTTTCATCTCTACTGTTAGAAAGAGAGAGCTTTCTACTTGATGGGCTCTTTCTCGAAGAACTCCCGTCTGGATTGTTAGGAAGAGACGACCTTCTTGCAGGACTCTTGTTAATCTTTTCCTTTGCAGCATTCTTGGTATCTTCGAAGCCATTTCTTTCAGTTGAGGGTCGAACTTTTGTTCCAGAGGATGGCGATTTTGAGTCACTTGCTTTGGTGCTCTTAGAGAGTGGGGATTTTTTTCGAAACATGTCTTCGATGACGTGGATGCTGTCAATGGTGTCACTGTTGCTTCTGGTGTTGTTGATGATGGGCTGCTGTGCTTCTTGATGCAGTGTGTAGTGATGGTGGTGATACTCCAAAGAAGGTGAAAGAACTGTGGTGGTGTTTTGCAGTAGGGAAACTCCAAGTTCCATTTGAAAGTTTAATCTATATACAACCACATAAAAAAAGGAAGTTTTTGAACTTGAAAATTGGTGCTAATTTCAGTTAATTTTTGCTAGATCAACAGAGTACTTATTGAGAAGAGATAAATCTGAGACTTTGTACGGGATAAATTAACTGTTAGTTGGTTACAATATCTATAGAACACGCTAGAACATCTTGATCATGATCTAGCTAGACAAACAAGACAGATTATAGACCATTAAACTTCAGAAAACTTTCTGCAATCCCGCTTTATAGAAATTTTAGCTTGCTTACCTTACGCTAATCGTGAGTGATTAGAGCGGCACTGTTTCTTTAACTCGGGAGGATGATCTTTCTTTCTCAGTTGTGCTATCTCTTTCCACCCATGTTTTTGTAGGTTGTCAATAATTGAATGGGCGGGGCTGTTGTGCCTTATTATAATTATGCAAAAGACTACATGTACCGCCCACACAGGAAGTGCCACACACTGCAGGTATTGGTAAGGGGTCGTCGAAGCTAGCCAACGCTAGCTTCGACGACCCCTTACCAATACCTGCCAAAAAAGAGATGCAGATGTAAGCTAATGATAGCTCGATAGACCGACCAGTATAGTATGTGTTCGCAAACTGCATACGATTGTATTACAGTAAGCTATAATTCATGCAGTAACTTTGTTGTGGAGTAATGTATAGCACAAAGTAAACCTGCGCGAGCTAGCTAATGCGCATGCGTAGATCTTCAAACTCTGAGCGAGCGCGCGCTGGCTCTAGGATGACATCAGCATCATGTTCTAAAAATAAACCACAAACTGCAAGCGGTATCCAATTTGCCACGTCAGCTGTTTCATATCAATATTAATTTTTACATGTGGCAGTTTGGCTTGACTTCGGACAGGAAACAGACCTCTTTGCTTCAAACTACCTTGACTTTACTCGAGTTCAAAGAATTCACAAAAGGCAGAACTTCAAACAGTACCCCTTTGGAGGAGAAAAGTGTTATTTATTCTAAGAAAAGAAAACAGGTGAAGAAGACAGAGTGAAACATGGCGGAAATAAAAGCCCCTGACCCTCAGTGAGTGTTTGTGTGTGTTGCTCAAATAATTTGTTACGTTCTACCTGCAAATTTTTCACAAACCAGCTTGTAAATAGTACAAAAGTTACAAAGTAAGATATGTACTGTCTCAATTAAGGTGATACCTAAATAGAAAACTGACAAAATTTGATACAAAAACCACACAATGCATTCTTTTTGTACTATGCTTGTGTACACAGCATTTGGAATATGCACATATTCGCTTTATACATAACTAATGTATATTATTGTTATACAGCACACTTTAATTGATAGTGCACACTCTATTTCGTTCACAGAGATGATTTGGCCACTGCTATCTTGCGTCAGAAGTCCAAACCTAACCGTCTGATAGTGGAAGATGCTGTCAACGATGACAACTCTGTGGTAGCTCTCTCCCAGGAGAAGATGGACGAGCTACAGCTGTTCCGAGGGGACACTGTCCTCCTGAAGGGAAAGAGAAGAAGAGAGACGGTAAGAGACACATCTTGTTTTGTTTTATGTGCAAGTTGTAGCAGCAGGTCTGAATTGTGACTCACACGACTACTTCATTTATTTTATTTATGCTCAAATCCTTGTGGTTCAAACTCATGCCAATCAATTGGCTAGCTAAACACACATCTTTGGGTGGGTGGGTTAATGAGTGTGTGTGGGTGTACAGGACCTTGGGGTGTGTACATTTTCTAAATGTAAAAGCAACATTAAGTGAAAGTTAAATGTTCTAGACTACCAGTTGTGTTCACTGTGCCCAGCTGGGTATTTTCCCCCATGGTTGCTATAGTGATGTGTTAGTCTTTTCCGTGCCATTGATAAGTACAATGGCTCATTGATAAAGTCGATAGGTGTGTGACTTTCCAGCATACCTGTATATCCACCACCATAATCTTTGTGTATTAGTGTGTGTAGTTTTTTCCCCCTATTCTCTAGAGTATTACTTTATTCCAAATAGAAGCATTCTTAAAACTCGATCTTGATGCATACTAAACCAAAGCAAGTGCTCCATGCCATTGGCCATGGGTGTACATGCATGTAATGTACTTCCTAAACATGTGTCCAGTTGTTGTAGCACAAGACCAACAATGTTCACTAGGCAACAATGTTGCTAGTGACTTTATTTGGTTTTTTGTCATGTTTTTGTGGCCATTTAAAAGTTCTGTTGTCTCTCCATTGCCATCCTATCAGCACATACTCTACAGGTGCATGTGATCAAACCCTATAGCAAACTGTTGTGGTCACAAGACTGGAATGTAAATTAGGTTCTGGATTTTTCGGATGCTTCAATACTTCCAGAAACAAGCATTATATGGTCAGGTTCCAATTTAAACAGTCTTAAGGTCGCCATACACCGAGGCAAAATTTGGGCAACTTGATTGCTAGCAACACGTTCCTGGCTACTGGATTGCCTAGTGTATGATATGAAATTGCTAGCAATCTGGTTGCCTGAAGTTGAACCATAGTCAACTCCAGGCAACCAGTTGCCAACATCGTGTTGCTAACTACCATATTGCCTCAGTGTTGCCTCATGTATGGTGGCCTTTCTTTATCTTTACAACCAATCCTAAACAACAAGGAACCCTCCAAATGACTACATGTACTTGCCCCCTGTATCCGATTATCCTTACCTTCTCTCCTCCCCCTCAGGTATGTATTGTTCTCTCTGATGACACAGTCAATAACGAGAAGATACGAATGAACAGGGTGGTACGACAAAACCTGCGTGTCAGGCTGGGAGATGTTGTCAGGTGAGTTGGGTGGGTGGGGAGGGGAAGGGGGTTGGTATTTGTGTTTATGAGCCCATTATGGTGTGCTATAATTAGACACTGAACATGGATTGTATTACTGAAACTGTTGATTATTGTGGTTTGTGTGCGTTTTCATCTGCGACCACATTACTAATGCACTTCACATACACACACACACACACACACACACACCCTTCCTCTAGTGTCAATGCCTTCCCTGATGTGAAGTATGGCAAGAGGATCCATGTCCTACCCATTGACGACACGGTGGAAGGAATCACTGGGTAAGCTAGAAAATCACATTTTCATTTCACAGTTTACACACAGACAAAGCAAAAACTTGAAGGCAATTTTGCTGTATAGTAACATGTACTATGTGCTACCTTACATATAGAAATAGGGTAAATTTTGTTGTAGCCTGTCCTTTGCTGAAATTCCTATGTTTAATGAACATAGAATGGATCACTCAGTTTAAAATATCTTGAGTGTCCCAATATATTGTCATCACGTAGATGTACCAGTGATCTAGACTTGTGCCCAGGCTCCTCCTTTGTGAAGTGGGTATGTATGTGATGCACGTAATATTCGATACCAAGCTCTCTTTCTCCTTATTTTTGGAGGAAATATTCACAAAGGAGGAGCCTGGGAACGAGGCTACCAGTGATCTAAAACTGTTATTAATTTTGTCCATCTTTCTTTCTTTCTTTCTAGTAATCTCTTTGATGTGTTTCTGAAGCCATATTTCCTGGAGGCCTACCGTCCTGTCCACAAGGGAGACATCTTCCTAGTGAGAGGAGGCATGAGGGCTGTGGAGTTCAAGGTGAGAGAGAGAAAATAGATGAAAATTGTGCTTGATATTTGACTGATTGTAGCATCCATTGGTACAAGTCTATTGTGCATACCTAGCACTAATTTTTGATGATTGGGTAAAGGTTGTTAAAATAGAAAGTAAAAAAAACCCAGCAACAATTGTTTGTTGAAGCTGAAGCATTAGTGTATACTATCATTGCATTCTCTCTCTCTCTCTCTCTCTCTCTCTCTCTCTCTCTCTCTCTCTCTCCAGGTGGTGGAAACTGACCCTAGTCCCCATTGCATCGTGGCCCCTGACACTGTCATCCATTGCGAGGGAGAGCCCATCAAGAGAGAGGATGAAGAGGAGGCTCTCAATGAGGTCGGCTATGATGATGTTGGTGGCTGCAGGAAACAACTGGCCCAAATCAAAGAAGTACGCATGATGGAAGCTTCAGTAATTGTTGTTCAAGTTGTTGCAAAAACTGGATCACAATTTAAGCGCATATGAAGTGTATTGGTGCATGTTGATGCAATCAGATAGAGTGGTTTAGACATTCACTTTCTTTGTAGCAATTTAGTCTAGCTTGGGATTTTTATCGATTTTATGTAAAACACCCTCCCCCACAGATGGTAGAGCTTCCCCTCAGGCACCCCCAGCTCTTCAGAGCCATTGGAGTGAAGCCCCCCAGAGGAATTTTACTCTATGGTCCCCCTGGTACCGGAAAGACCCTCATAGCTCGAGCAGTGGCCAATGAAACTGGTGCCTTCTTCTTCCTCATCAATGGACCTGAGATCATGAGCAAGATGGCAGGAGAGTCAGAGAGCAACCTCAGGAAAGGTGAGCTGAGACCTAGCAAAAAAGTAACATTAGACTTTTAACAAAACAGACCATGTATACAGCTCAATATATGATGGATGTGTGTGTGTGTGTGTGTGTGTGTGTGTGTGTGTGTGTGT
>CAXIPT010000001.1:20238922-20301384 GCA_964030475.1 Tethya wilhelma
ACACACACACACACACACACACACACACACACACACAGACCCATGGTGAAGTGGAGAGGCGTATTGTCTCCCAGCTACTCACTCTCATGGACGGTCTCAAGCAGCGAAGCCACGTCATCATAATGGCCGCCACCAACAGACCCAACAGCATCGATCCCGCTCTGAGACGATTTGGACGTTTTGATCGCGAGGTGGACATTGGCATCCCTGATGCCACAGGTGAGCCAATGGGTGCATGTCTGGCTGGTTGGGTATTGGAGGCTGAGTGGTCCACTGGATGGATGTCTGAGTGGCTGGCTGGCTTTTTTTATCCATTGAGAGGCTGGGTTGTGCTTTGAATGAGGCCTCTTGTGCTGTGCTGGCAGTATGAGTTTCGTAAGTGAGTGAGTGTTACTAATGTAGCCAACTAGCCTCTGATCGGGGCGAAACCTGCAGTCAGTACAGGGGTAATGATATTCACAGCTCAAAATGTGGGCTCGAGACTAGCATTGAGAGCAATATGACATATTTATAGCTAAGAATGTGGACTCATGCAAGAGCAGAAATATGATATTTATGACATTGTATGGTGTTGTAATCATGGTGATTGCAGTTTATAAAAGTATCCCAGAGCTCTTTATTTGCAGAATCATCAACTTGTAGATTTTGTGCTTAGAAATAGACACAAGAAATGCAACTTTTTACGTGTTATTTGAAAAATACTTTTACATTACTCTCTCTCAATCTCTCAGGTCGTCTTGAGATCCTTCGTATCCACACTAAGAACATGAAGCTAGGTGATGATGTTGACCTGGAACAAGTGGCTGCCGAGTCTCACGGCTTTGTAGGCTCTGACCTGGCCTCCCTCTGCTCTGAGGCTGCCTTGCAACAGGTATCAGTTAATAGTACAGTCAGAGCATCTTGTGATCTAGTGATTTCAAGACGGTAAGATTTCTAGTCAAAGTGAATTCAAAATCTTTTAGGATAGTTTGTTTAAATTGCTGAGAATTCTAGTCAAACTGAATTCTAAATTGTACTCAAAACATGTCAAAGTGAAGTTAATTGCAATGTAGTACTGCCTGAATCAGTGATGCTACTGTTGCTTTTTTTTCATTTTTTTTTTCATTGTTTAGATCCGGGAGAAGATGGATCTTATTGATCTTGAGGATGAGACCATTGATGCTGAAGTCATGGATTCCCTTGCAGTCACCATGGACAACTTTAGGGTGAGTGAGTGAGAGAGTGAGAGAGTGAGAACTCAATAAGAAGTTGAAGTATGTTGTGCAGTGCTTCCAAGATAATCAGGGAAATTGTTATATTTTCTATCCAAATGAGCATGGTAACACTCCAAATGCATGAATTTACCTGTCAGTAAAAAAGTTTAAAATTCTGTCTCAATCTTCAAGAATTCTTGCTTACCAGTATAGCAAATACTTAAGCATGTGCAGTGTGATGTCACTATAAATTTGCTGACGTTCATCTTTGTTCAATTGACCAACCTGACTAATTACAATTATACGTGCATGACGTCACATATTTAGCTATTTATGTGCACGCGTCATTAAAAGTTGCAATGAACCTGCAAAGTAGCTGGATGCGAATAAATTTTCCCGTTTCCCACTCATGCTCTTGCTGCAAACAAAGCAAACTTAAACCTCATTCACCTCCTATCCGAAACTGTGAGGTTTTTTCTTAACACATTTTGGTTTGCTTATGTATATGTTCTAAAAACTTTCGCACCTCAAAAGCAACATTTTTGCTACGTTTTGCAAGACTATCCACATAATTATAGTATGGAGTTAAGAATGCGAACCGATGCCAAAAGTTGACAACCTGCAGTATCTAATTGATGCAAAAGGCTTTTTTCTTAAAATGCAAAATGGTTTACTAATACCGTTCTAAAGTGTAAAGCAAAATCACTGCAATAGTTGTAGCCATATCTCACACTTGAAATAGTGACACGCCCTCTCTTTCCTGGCGAAGCTCCACAAGTGATCAATGTTTAATTTCCATGACTACCTTGGAAGCATCAGGCGCATACCTAGTTGTTTCCTCATTGCCCGGAAACCCCCTTCCATCTTAAAAAAAGGGGTGGGGCTCTCAGTTCAAGCTTGTGAAAGAGCCAGTATATAGCTGCTGCATGATTAGAGCTCCATCAAATATCAACTATTTCTGCATCTTAGCGCTTGGATAGCCTCGTTTTCAGGCTTTATGAAGGTTGGAAATGAAGCTAGTGGTAGCTAGAATGCACTAATTAGGGGGCATGTACATCGGAAGTGGGCGTGGCACCCCCAAAATTTTCAGTGCTTCGTGCCAGATACCCTCACTAAAATCCTAGTTATGCCCCTGAGCATGGTTGTAGTTTAGCCAATCGTTCATGTTGTCTAGTACTGCATGGATTGTACCAGTCATTTTGGTATAATAGACTCTCAAGTTCATGTTGCTGAAATTGTTGAAACCTTTTTCTTTCTTTTGTTTTAAACTGTCCTAATCCATTAGAAACACCCCCATTGTTCCTCTGAATGTCTGAGTACATGGAAAGTGTGTGGTGTACACTGTACTCCAATTCCTACTCATCATCATTAAAATTTACCGTTGCAGTTTTGATCAGAATTAATATTATGTGTTTTCGTTGATAGTTATCTTTATTTTGTTTGCCATTTCATATTGATTGCCTGGGAACACTTACGGGGGGGTTACCTAATACACTTTTGATATCTCTACACTCACGTTATGATTTTGTTTACCCTTTCATTTTGATATTATAAATTTGATGTGTTTTTGTTGTCAGTTTGCCATGAACAACACCAACCCCTCTGCTCTCCGTGAGACTGTGGTGGAGGTACCCAACATCACATGGGATGACATCGGAGGACTGGATGGAGTCAAGAGGGAACTGCAGGAGCTGGTGCAAGTGAGTTACTGTGTGTGTGTGTGAACAGAAACCACCTACTGCATGGCTCTAAATTTTCGTGGCACAATATCTTCGTAAACTTACCACGAAAATTTCTCCACAAAAATTTTATTGTGGCACAAAAAGGTTGTGAAAAGTCTGTCTTTGCTGTTCGTGAATCACAATCTCTGAAATTATATTGACAAATATGAAAATTTGGAGCTACACAGTACTTTTTGTTCAAAGTATGCCACTTCAACATCTGTGTCAAAGTTTGAACTCTGTAATTCCTAGAACTTTGCATGTTTACTGACTGCATGTGTGTGTTGATGTTCACACAATTCTATGTCCCTTCACTTTCCAAAAACATTAGGTGTTGTTTTCAGTTTTGACTTGTGATTTTATTTCTCACTCTCCCAGTATCCTGTTGAACACCCTGAGAAGTTCTTACAGTTTGGCATGACCCCCTCCAAGGGGGTTCTCTTCTATGGCCCCCCTGGCTGTGGTAAGACCCTACTGGCCAAGGCCATTGCAAACGAGTGTCAGGCTAACTTCATCTCCATTAAGGTAAGTAAGACTAGCTGATACAGTAACTACAGTCTATTGAACTAGACCCATTTGGAGCAAAAGAGTGGGTGTAGTTTGATAGCTATAGGCAGCCATGCACAAATGTATGGAGTGCCATTTGTCTCAAAACTATTTTTTTTGAACACAATACAATCAGAGTGTCAAGTATTGATATCATGTTTTACAGACTGGTTCTAACATAGTAACAGTCAGCCATTGTTAGTAAAAACGAATAATTTTTAGCAAAAAGTGATTAATATTTAGTAAATGTGATTGATATTTAGTAAAAGTGACTGATATTTAGTAATAATAATTGTAAGATTGATATTTAGTAAAAGTGACTGATTTTTAGTAACAGTGATCGATATTAAATTTTAGTAAAAGTGATTGATATTTAGTAAGAATGAATGATATTTAGTAAAAGTGAATGATTTTTAGTAAAAGTGATTGATATATACTAAAGGAATGATATTTAGTAAAAGTGAATGATTGTTCATAAACTACAGATGTTTACAGATTACAGCTGTTACTCTCTGCTAGTGCTGCATGTGTATATAGTTCCCCACATATGCAGATGTCATTGTTCTTACAAAAGGTTAAAGTGTACAAAAATGGTGCTTTGTAGTACCTTGTACTAAGATTGTGTTTATGAACACTAGTAGCATTGAGTATTGTGTTGTCGTGAGAAGTATGCATGTCTTTGTGGTTAATGGGGTATTCACCTGGTGCTTTCCCTATTTTGTGTGATGTATTGTGTACATTGATGACATGATATGGCTACAACCTAATAGATGCTGCCCATTTTCTGAGAAGTTGTTCAACAAAACCAAGGAAATTGATCATGAGTGGCTGCAATATGCTTCAGTGTCCATATAAGCTTCCTTTAGCCTACAATGCTTTGTGTGTGTATAGGCTTACACTTCACACTTTGATCTACCCCTACTGTGAGCTAGAAATGATCTCACCTGTATTATCTTCCCCCCCTAGGGACCTGAATTGCTGACGATGTGGTTTGGGGAGTCTGAAGCTAATGTCCGCGATGTCTTTGACAAGGCTCGTGCTGCTGCTCCCTGTGTGCTCTTCTTTGATGAGTTGGACTCCATCGCCAAGTCCAGAGGAGGCAACGTTGGGGATGGAGGTAGGTATGGTCTACAGGTGGTGGTTGGAGCTCAGTTACTGTATCAGAAATGAATAACACCATATTCATGGTGTGCAACCCTCAGACATAGACATATAGGGTATAGACAACCCTGTCTATACTTACTGCATCCAAGTGTTAATGGCACTGTATATCTGTACAGCATGAGAGGGCATCCATAACAAAATTCAATGCTGATGATGTCAAGGGTTAATGAAGCAGTAAAGTAATGAGTGGATAGTGCAAATTTTCTACTCACTGACCTACAATGTGACATTGTAATACGTACTGCATTGTACACTGGGACATTTTTGCTAGATTAGTTATGTTTGATGTGCCATGCACCATGGCCTTAAGTTATATGCTTAGTGTGTTGATAAACCATTCCATGACATATATATAGCTACCTGTTTAGTAACAAGGGAGAATTTTCTACTTGTATTTGGGGGGTCTGACCACCAGTCCCTAGTCTTATTTGTGGCTTACTATCATCTGGAGTTACCAAGTGCACAGCTGTGTTTGGGTGTTGAGGTATCTATTGCAATGCCTAGCATAAGTTGTATACACAGCTGACAATGTGCACACTATGTCTCAGCTGATAATGATTTCATCATGCAGCAGTAAGCACATTGTTAGTGTGATAGTGAAAGCTGTGTTGGGTGATTTCCCCCAAGATTATTGAAACTGAAAATATTGCTATGGGCACAGTTTATGCCAATGTTTCTGTAGTAAACATAGTCAATGTAGTCCTTTTTATTCTCTCTTACTCTTGTACTTTGACCTCATTTCAGGTGGAGCGGCAGATCGTGTCATCAACCAGATCCTGACAGAGATGGACGGGATGTCCTCTAAGAAGAATGTGTTCATAATTGGGGCCACCAACCGCCCTGATATCATTGACCCTGCCATCCTCAGACCTGGCCGTCTGGATCAGCTGATTTATATCCCATTGCCAGATGAGCCAGTAAGAGTGCTTTGGTTGTCATAATTTGTGTGTGGTTAACAAGATCATCAGACTCTGCATGGGATTTTACCAACATCTTAATTAGGAATGTGCATGTGTCCTGAATTCATAGCCACTGCAGTTTATGGGTACCAGGAAACCCCATTGAATACATACCAGATGAATATGCTTTATAGTACTTTCCCAGGGGTGAGACCTTACATTCTTTTTATAGAACATAATATGCATGATTTTTATTATATACTTCACTGTTTATTAGGGTGAGTTTTTGTAACTATATTTAGCATAATAATTATAATATTTACAGTCTAGGTTGGCAATACTGAAAGCTGCTACCAGGAAATCGCCTGTTGCCGAGGTAGGTAAACATCAATCTATAAAAGTATTCAAAAGCCCAACAGAACCCCCTAATTTACTATTTTTATACCTTGAAAGTTCTGTTAATGGAAATTGAAGCATCTATCAGCATTTTCTGTGTGACTTTATATAGGATGTGGACTTTGTGTACCTGGCAAAGATCACAAATGGGTTCAGTGGCGCTGATCTCACAGAAATCTGCCAGAGGGTGAGAACATTATTGTTTAAAAAAAGGACAGTTTTGCTATATCTCTGCCCCCTAAAAATTTCTCTATTTACTCTGTACATGCAGTGTCAGGGATTTTTTTTACTAGGGTACAAGTGCTACCCCAGCATGCAAATTGTTCTTATCAGCTACATATGTAAATTGAGTATTGTAGTAGCACAATAGCTATACCTACTTTCTATATCTAATGTCGGAATCATACGAGTTAGCAGTCTTGTGACATGTTAATAACAACAGTCATTGTGCTTTCTTTTGTTGAGTGCATGCACTTATTGTTATGGGTTATAACATGTCCGCATTGATTGTACCTATTGTCCAGAGTATAAGGAAAAGAGGATCATGGCTTACTGGTATTTTCTAAATTTAGATGCCAGACTCAGACTCAGCAGCTTTGCAGCTAGCTGAGTAGCAATGTTGACTTGCAGAGTAAAATGTTTCGATACTCTCTTCCTTTTGTTATATACTCTTGCTATTGTGTCATGCACTAACAATGCTTGCGATTGTTCTTTCCTGACAGGCTTGCAAGACTGCCATCAGAGAGGCCATTGAGTCCGATATCCAAAGAGAGAGAGCCTATCGTGACAATCCAGATATGGTAATGAAGAAGGGTAGACATCAGATTTCTACTCAACTGACCTGAAACCACTATGAAAATTAGGTTGATAGCCCAGAAGAATTAGTATCAATGAGAAGTATAATAATAGTGAATTGTGGTTTGATTATCTTAGAGAGTTTCCTTATCTGAAGTACAAACATGTAGGGTGAGCCCCCTTTCTTTTCCTACTTTATGATTACTAATTTGTATCATGCATCTTATTCATCCAGGCATTCTCCCTAATTGTAGAGAATTCCAGCTTTGATAGTAGTTTCCTTGTACAGTATGCTTTCAAGTTGTACATGTATGGTAGTAGTAGTACCACATGACTGCATGACTAGAGATCATGGGAATTACTATAATGCTCCCGAAAATAGATATCCATCAGCTTTGTCATTAACTTTAAAGTATCAGTCACCTGTGGGCCTACTTTAGGGAAATAAAATTATTATGTAATGATAATTTTGCATGACCTAATGGGATATGTTATCATCTAGGAAATGGATGAAGATGACACTGTCCCTGAGATCCGAAAGGACCACTTTGAGGACGCCATGAAATATGCCCGTCGTTCTGTCACAGACAATGATATTAGGAAGTATGAAATGTTCGCACAGAAACTTCAAACTGCCCGAGGTTTTGGACAGAGTTTCAGGTGATAAAATCTTGTGCCATCATAATTATGTAGATCATAATAATTATAGATGTGATCAAAGTTGTGCAACACTGTGCTTTGTGTTGAATCAGCACTATGAATTGTCATCACATTCACATGTCACATAATGTACGTTATATGTAACTTATGATGTGACCATCTGGTCTATCTCTATGTTGTGTAATTCATCTTCTGCCCACCTTCATGAACATCTGTTTTGGATCATGTGTTTTACATCTGTGCTTGAGATTTTTGTTGTGACATTCTTTTTTGTGTTTCCCCAGGTTCCCCCAGTCTCAACAGCCTCAAGGTGGTGGAGCTGGAGGTGGAGCCCCACCAGGAGGCAATCAGCTAGATGATGATGGAGATGATCTCTATACTTAGTTGAGAACGAGTGTTGTAGCTGTTGTGTTGATTAATGTACTCTAAAACATAATACTAACTGAATGCTGTAAAGGAAACACAATCCTGTTCCTTATTATTATTATTATTATTATTAGCATTGTGTAAGACATTAATGTTGTCAAAAAGGTAATCAACTGGACAAGTATCAACCACATGCACATGGCAGGAGGGCCGTAACCATGTACGCATGCGCATTAGTGTCGACGTGTGAGGCCGACCTTGCGGAATCTCTGGGAGAGTACCTGGGAGCTCCCCGGACCCCAACCTTAAACCAGTGAATAAATTATATCAAAACATGTGACGCAATTTTACATAAAAACTCAAGGAAGACACCCAGAGTTATAAAGCGTAGAGGATTCAAATTATTTTATCTCCTGGCTCTGTTGACGGTCTTATTATCTCTGAGAAATTAATAAAACTGGACAACTTTTACAAGACAACTATAATTTACGGTAAATCAATACAAAGTCCATTTTCTTTGAGAAATTGATGAAACTGAACAACAGTTTTCGACGATTGAAGCAATTCTGTGAAATATTTTTAACGATAGTAACTATTGATCATAGTATAGGGCAGTGTCACTAAGAGAGTCACACCAAGTTAGTTTTGAAGAGTCCATGTATTATATCACATTGGCACTGTATTATCTTGAAGTTGCCTATCAGTCTGAAAGAATATCTAGCACTAAAAGAATTGATTTGACATGCCTGGACACAAAGTTTCAAGAAACAACTTTAAAAACAAGGAACAGTACGATAGGCACATATGTGTCAAGTGTAAGCTACTATTGAAGGAAGTCGTACAACCCAATTGTGGACACAGGCTTTGTCAAAGTTGTGCTGAGGAAATTCTTCAAACTCAGAGTCCTCCACTGTGCCCTCATGAGGACTGCCGGGAGATATTCACCAATGAGGATGGTGCACATGTAAGCAGAACTGCATTGGCTATATGATTTGTGATTACAGCTATATGCTGTAGCAATGGGTGGCTATATACTGCATGCAGGTAGAAACAACTCTTCATGAAAATACTACACCGGTACCGGGGTGTGGTAGTAACATTCAAACCTTAATTGGATGTCAAGCATATGAATAAAATTTTTAATGTCACACATGGAAAATTCATTGGAAACATGCCGTGCACATGTATCAGCATGGCCTAAGTGACAACACAACACAACAAGACAACAACAACAACACTAACAACAATACTAACAACAACACTAACAACAACACTAACAACAGCACTAACAACAACAGAAGAACAATTAAACAAAAGAAAACCCCAAAAAATGAAACAACAGCTATAAACACAAATGAATTAGATTACTGCATAGTAGCTATATAGTAATAAAAGCATGCATACAGTATAGGGCACTCTAGGAATGCGTACAAAGCATGCAGTATAATACATAATGACACAATTAATAGACAGCTAACATGAATAAGGTACACTGCATGTATACAGAGAGTACGGTCACCTATACACACATGCATTGACCAAAAACAACACACGTACGTTGTTAGGGGTTAGGAATGTGCACACGAAGTGGCCATGACTAATATGTGTGTAATGTTTCCCTTTTATAGTATTTCCCTGATCGATTCATAAGGAAAGAAATTCGAAACTTGGAAGTCATCTGTACCTTCTCCAGCCAGGGATGTCAGTGGGAAGGGAAGTTCAGCCAGCTGGAGAAACATCTGGAGACCTGTCTCTACTTCAGCTACGAGTGTGAATTCTGTGGAAAAAGTCTATCCCCAGATCAAATCGAGGAACATACAGCAAAATGCCAAGATACCACTCAGCCTTGCCCATTAGCTAAGGTTGGATGCAACTGTAAACAACAAATGACCAGGGAAGACCTTGCTACTCACATTAGCGAGCACCAAATTGAGCACTTCACCCTGCTTGCCGACAAAATAGTTTCCCTAGAAAAGAAATCCAATGAGCCACCTCAAGTTACAAATAGAAGGCCAATCAGACAGCTAGGTGCCAAATCAGGCCAACGCCGTGTTGCTACAGACAGTGGTGAAGAAATATATGATCATGGTTATCACACTCTTCCTGATTTGGTCGAATCGGATGGCCCAAACAGCTATCACTCTGCTTCTAAACGTAGTCCAAAACTTGACATGCTAACAAAGTATGTTACACCCGAAGAGAAAATTGAAGTTGTAGTAAAAAATCCTTACGATACTGAGAGCCACCTTGGAGCAGATGCATTAGATGATCATTTTCAGCGTAAACTACAGAAGCAACTAGGCAGTGAAATCCATAAAGTTCGTGGTGACCTTCAAACCTTCTTGATGAATGAGTTAAGAGTTAAAACCGATGAAATATCGACACTTCGAGCCACTATCAACAAATTGGAGAGATCTGTGAGATCTAAGAATGCCGATACAGAAGACAAAGATTTCCGACTTTCTCTGATTGAAAATGCAAACTACGATGGCACAATGATATGGAAGATTCCCCAATTTTCTCAACGATTGTCAGATGCTCAAAATGGCAAGTACACGTCAATCTTTAGCCTACCCTTCTACACCAGTAGATATGGCTACAAGATGTGTATGCGTCTCTACATCTTGGGAGATGGAATTGGCAAAGGGTCTCACATGTCACTCTTCTTTGTCCTGATGAAGGGAGAGTTTGACAACATCCTCCAGTGGCCCTTCACTCACAAGGTCACCTTCAAGCTCATCAACCAGGCAGGAGGAAGAGACGTGGTGGACACCTTCCAACCAGACCCAATGAGCAGCTCCTTCCGTAAGCCACGATCAGACATGAACATCGCCAGTGGATGTCCAAGGTTCGTGTCTCAAGGAGATCTGAGAAACAATGGTTTTATAGTTGATGACACCATCTTTGTCAAGTGCACCATCGACACATCAACAATAAGATTACCTTAATTTAACTCCATGAATTTTTTTACTTTCAAACACCAAGATGCACCTAATTAAGTATGCTAATTAACATCTACACTCGCTCTGTAATACGTTAAACTTAGAAAATTAAACGAACTCCGTATTCTTCTCTTTCTCTTTTTGATGCAATGCCTTGCATCAGAGCTCTCTTTTTTTGTACATTTTTTTTGTTGAGATTGTTACAATAGCGCATAGCTATGTCACTCTGAATAATAAAATGATTATGCTATTATAGCTGGCCATATTAATGCTTTCAATGCTGGCCCATAATTTATAGCAACACTCAAAGATAAAAAAAAAAATTTAAAAATTCATTAGAAAGTATATTTGCTGGCCTGTGCAGCATCACTCTGACTTATATAGCCAGCTAGTGCCATTTACTGCTGAGTCAGAGTGCTGAGTGCATTAGGCTAGGCAGCCTTACTGCTAAGTAACCTTTACCTTCATACAGTGGCACATGTCATCATACATACATTAATTTTCATTGCACTGCAGTTGGTCAGGTGCCGATGGACTTTGGAGTGGCAATGAGTGAGAGTCAAGTGCATGGAAAATTTCAGTGGTCATTACATGCCTGAGCTGAGCATGGCACGTGCACTACTGGATATTCATCCATGCATCACATCATCATCATCATCACATGATCTGAGAATCTGGTTTGAATTTGAATCAGATCTGTAGAATGTTCTACACTCAGCTGCTCATTATTTTGCTCAAAATGGGCCTAGTACCTTCGTCCCGTACCTGATCATGCTAGTCTAGAACAGGCTGAAATGTTCAGAAGATACTGAGATACTGATCTTTATCTGCAGTAAAACTTCAGGTAAGTGCTCTAGACTGGCAAACTGGTTACACGGTATAATTTTATGCTGATATTCTCCCACCAGCTGTCTCAAAGTTACTGACATCTGTTGAGGCATACAGTCTCCAGGGGCCTAACCTGCCAATCCACCTACCTCGGACTCTCAAGAACTGTGTCCAGCCACA
The DNA here is from genome assembly GCA_964030475.1 of Tethya wilhelma. Lineage (NCBI taxonomy): Eukaryota > Metazoa > Porifera > Demospongiae > Tethyida > Tethyidae > Tethya > Tethya wilhelma. Next base: position 20,250,613 of record CAXIPT010000001.1, read on the forward strand.
TACAGCTTGATAGCAATCATTTGTGGCTTGTCGTTTTTATAAACTGAGGAAGTCATCTCTGGCAGGTTTATCGCAGAGCTCCGCTCATCTGGTCTGTAAATTGTGCTTCTACAGTTAATACGATTTTCACGATGCCTGGATTTCATGTATCTCGAGACATATTCAAAGATAAGGAGCAATTTGATCGACATGTCTGTGCTCAATGTACCCTCCTAATGAAAGATGGTGTCCAGCCAACTTGTGGTCATCGATTGTGTCAAAGCTGTGCCGAAGAAATCGTTCAAACTCAGAGTCCTCCACTCTGCCCACATCAAGACTGTGGTGAAGAGTTCAAGAATGAAGATGGTACTTATGTAAGTTACTAAAGTCCATCTGGTTTGAGAATGCCGGTAGAAAAATTGAATAACTTTCTAAATATCCAACCAATTTCAAAATTTCAAGCACCATTGGAAAGCACTCGTTCTCCCTGTTCTTTTGGTTGCTTTTTCAGCTTCCTATGCCTTACCAGTCAAAAGTTAGCTATTTTGCCCCATATAAAAAGTATTGTATGAATCTCATTATTTCACTTCTGGCGGCATTCTCAAACCAGATGGACTTTATAATAGGGTCATGCATGGAGGATCCTTGCTACTGTACTATGTATTGAATTATTCCACCCTTAACCCAATTTTGGCCTCAACCCCTACTTCATGATCTAACTCTTGGTTGTTGTTGTTGTTGTTGGTGATATCAGTTACACTGTGTTGACGTGATGCTATGCGTCAGGAATGCTGTTGGTTACACAGTTTTTATAAAATGCATATTATGTATCCAGACATGCATTCTTGACTAATTACACGAACTATTGAGTTACAGCAACTCATGAATAACAATGATTTTATTCTTGCATATAGTACCGGATCATAGTTGCCAACTTCCTCCAACTGAACCCTAGCGGGACATTAAAACCGCATAGCCTCGTACCCAGGCTCTCTCCTTTGACCTTTCACTCACGGAAAGGAAGGAGAGAACCTGGGAGCTCACGTCACGCACGTGCACTTAAATTAATGAGCGTGGGTGAAAGCGACCACAATCCACGTGCTGATCTAGATTTTTTTCCCTCAAGTTTAGCGGCAAAGAAACTAAACTGGTATTTTGTTGGTAGTGCTCTCCTTATTTTTCAAGGAGGGAGGGGCCTGGGTACGAGGCTAAAACCGCACACACAAAAATGTAAACCACGCCTCTTTTATGTAATGACACACCCCTTTTATTGCAATAGTTCAAAGTGCAAAATGCTTCTTAGCATAGCGATTGTGAACTAGCGCTTTAGAAAGCTCAATATTCAGCTTTTTAAAAACAGATTTAAGACATTTGTCACCATAGAGCTGCTAAAAGCTAAATTTTGAGGCACAGATCTTCATTTTTCAAGAAAGCGAGACACTTCATTGCTTTTGGAGCAGGTCGGGACATGGCGGGACAGAGGTCAAAAAAGCAGGACTGTCTTGCCAGAATCGGGACGGTTGGCAACTATGCCGTATAGCACAAAAATTTGGCAGATTTTAATATTGGTGGTTTTGGTAAGGACTGCCAATATTAAACCCGTGAAACATTCATTTTTGCACACACAGATATGCAATAGATGTATTGCTGTGTGCACTACCACCAAAATGAAATCCGCCAAAATGAAATTTTTGACAATCTGCCAAATTTTATTCTCGCCAATATTTTGTGCCCTACAGTATTTCCCTGATCGATTCATAAGGAAAGAAATCCAAAACTTGGAAGTCTTCTGTACCTTCTCCAGCCAGGGATGTCAGTGGGAGGGGAAGTTCAGCCAGCTGGAGAAACATCTGGAGACCTGTCTGTACTTCAGCTACGAGTGTAAATTCTGTGGAAAGAGCTTCTCGCCAGATAAATTTGAGCAACACAAAGCAAAATGCCAAGAGTCTAATCAGCCTTGCCCATTAGCTACAGTTGGATGTCATTCCAAACAACCTATGACCAAAGAAGACCTTGCTGCTCATTTCAGTGAAAACCAAATCGAGCACTTTACCCTGATTGTCGATAAATTAGTTTCACTGGAAAAGATATCGAAACAGTCACCTCGAGTTGCAAATGAGAGTCCCACTAAACAGCTAGTTGCTAGACCCATTGTTGGAGATAGCGGCAAAAAACCCGAGGAAGATCATACATCAGATGGTGGTTATCATACCCTCCCCGATGTGGTGGAAACAGACGGTCCCAACAGCTATTGTTCCACTTCTAAACCCAATCCCAAAATTATAACCGACACACAGTTGACAAAGCATGTGACCCCCAAAGAGAAATTTCAGTATGAAGTTGAGAATCCTTACGATACTGAGAGCCACCTTGGAGTAAGTGCATTTGGTGAACATTTTCAGCGTAAACTCCAACAACTACTAGGAAGTGAAGTCCTCAAAGTTCGTAGTGACCTTCAAACCTTTTTGGTGAACGAATTAAGACTCAAGACAGATGAAATAGCAACACTTCGAGCTACAATCAACAAGCTGGAGAGATCAGTGAGATCTAAGAATGCTGATACTGAAGATAAAGATTTTAGGCTTTCTCTAATAGAAAATGCAAATTATGATGGTACAATGATATGGAAAATACCACAATTCTCTCAACGATTATCCGATGCTCAAAATGGCAAATACACGTCAATCTTCAGCCTACCATTTTACACCAGTAGGTACGGCTACAAGATGTGTATGCGGCTGTACATCTTGGGAGATGGAATTGGCAAAGGGTCTCACATGTCACTCTTCTTTGTCCTGATGAAGGGAGAGTTTGACAACATCCTCCAGTGGCCCTTCACTCACAAAGTCACCTTCAAGCTCATTAACCAGGCAGGAGGAAGAGACGTGCTGGACACCTTCCAACCAGACCCAATGAGCAGCTCCTTCCGTAAGCCACGATCAGACATGAACATCGCCAGTGGGTGTCCAAGGTTCGTGTCTCAAGGAGATCTCAGAAACAGTGGCTTCATAGTGGATGATACGATCTTTATTAAATGCACCATCGACACAGCAACAATAAGACTGCCTTGAATGTACCTTCATACCGACTCAAATGATTATTATAACTTTAACATTAATTTTGTTGGGTTACATTATTATTATTATCATAATTTTTATTATTATAGCTAGTATACATTGCCATGCCATGCAGCCAGTTGTTGTACAATATTATTATTAATAAAACTGATTTAATGTGATCATGTTATTAAACCTTAGACTGAATTTGATTTTCAAGTCTCAATCTTTTTGCTGATATTTAACGTTAGTGTTTGACTGATTATGAGAAATTAAGACTTCGTATACAGGGAAACAAAGGATACTCTGGGGAATAATTATAAATTCAGGTTGTATATTAAATTATATATATAATTATACATAGAGAGGTTGTCCTCTTCTCGGAGGTTCTGTTTGCATGTATTGCTACAGATGGGAATTGGAATTTTCGGGAACTAAGAACATTATCCTTTGTTAAGAGGTTTATAATATAATTTAGTGTCCCTATCTCCGAGGGTCCACTATTGGAGGTTCAACTGTAATGGTTAATATCATGTGACTAGCATAATGTATCGTATGCAATCAATATTCTACTGTATAAGGTTATTACACAATGTCATGCTATGATAGTTTAACTACTTATTATAGACGTGAGATATAACTTAATAAGTACACTGCATCTATGGTCAGCTGACTTAGCCTGACTAACGACTTGTATTTTTAAGACAATGCCACTGCAGTATGATACACAAACTTGGAAATTATTATCGTGTCCTAACTGTTTTGACTATTTTAGGAATTAACTTACATGACTTGTGTTACCTTATTTTAGTATAATGGTATAATATTAAATGGTGAGCGCACAGCAATTTCAAGCTAAGTCAGTTGCTCTCATGATCAGATCTTGGTAATGCAAAGGTAGTGATATCGATGTCTCACCAACATTTGAAAGACACTGTTCCAGATGTTAGCAACAACTGTTCTACGAAGGAGGTAACTGTGCTTTTGATTTGTGTACACTATAGCTGTATGTATGAATGAATGATTTTTGCGTTTCCAAATTTAAAAAAAAGTATATATATATTATAATATGCTCCATGCAACCTCCCTGCCATGGCTACAATTTATCATGATTCTATAATAATTATATCTGGCTATAATCTATAGACAGGTAATTTGATTGTAATTTATTGTTATGGGGGATATAGGTGAATAATTATAAACTAAGATATTTTCTTCTTTCTTGACAGACTGCACTTGGTTTGTATAATGATTGAGCCCAAAACCAAGTACTATAATTGTACTATATGTTTTTCTAGAGTGTATGGTTATTGTAACCTGAGGGCGGCTGTATGTTTTTTCCGAGCTCGAGGGAAAAAGCTCATACACCCTAGGTAGTAGCCTCGTTCCCAGGCTTTCCCTATATAATTTATTCATTTTGGTTATTTTAGCCAACTAAAAAAAGAAAGGTGAAGGCTGGGAACGATGCTACTAGGTAGTGTATCAGCTCATGGTTAGACAGTGACTGTGTACATGGCCAATGTACACTAGGCGGTGCTGTGTACTAACTATGGTTTTTGGACAACTATTTTGTGAGAAAAAGACAGGCCTGGGTAGTGAATACTAGTGATATCTTGAGTACACTGGCATGCTTGTACCCCTCAACCTAGAATCTACTGTTTGAAAACATGTTTTTGGAACTAACTATCTCAGGCCTGGATCTGATTCATTTTATTGCCTTCTTTGATTCCAAAATCCACCGTCTATATTTTGCATAACTACAATTAATGTCGACGTCATGCATGCATGAATGCATGATTGTAGGAATATCCTAATATGTCAGTTATAGTTATTCAAAACCAAGTTATGCATGTTGCATGGATATTCATAAGTCATGTGCTACTCACATTATTTGCCATATATCGACCTACACGGCAATTCATGAATGATCAATAATTTCTTCAAATTAGGTTCGTAGCTATAGCAGGGATGATCAGGCTAGGCCACCAAGCATTGTGAGTGACAATGGCTTAGGAAAAGAGCGAACATTAAGCACTGCTTCAACTTCTGGAAGTTCTGGTGCTCGGCGATCCACCATAACAGAAGCACATGATGAGCCACGTGTGGCAGGCTTCAATCAACAAATAGGAGAACAGCTATCAACAAGTCATGATGAACGAGAGGTAATAATAAATACGTATCCTGACTCTCCATGGCTGAATATGACCATACATGCACATAATGACATGTTCATCCTATTATTATCATATATGCTTGAAACTGAGTGTCCATATAATAATGCATGTAACAGTATTAGTATTATATTACGTAGGTTAAAGACTTACACAGAAGAAGGCAACGTAGATTGCAACCTAATAGCACACCGATGCCAAAGGCCAAGAGTGAGGACAATAATATGACTTCCGAGTCTGCTCATGATCAGTCTGGCGATACTAATTTTAGCACTGAAAGTATATCTCACACCGGAATTCATACACAAGACACAGATACAAACCCACAGTATCCTTTTAGTGTAAAGTTAAGTTCACCATCATATCTTATGAAGGCTAATACTCTGACGCAAGTGCTACAGGATGAACAAAAAGATCAATTATCAAAAGCTCTCACTCAGGAGCTACAGGATAAAAAAGATGAACTATCAAAGGCTCTCACTCAGGAACTACAGGACAAAAAAGATGAACTATCAAAGGCTCTCACTCAGGAACTACAGGACAAAAAAGATGAACTTTTAAAGGCTCTCACTCAGGAACTACAGGATAAATTCAATGCACAAAAAGACCAAAGTTAATCATTTAAATTTATCAGACTTGTCAACCCATGATTCCTGGATGTCAGTCATGGCATGGATAATTATTATTGCAATTGTTTTTGTTTGTCATCATCAGATGTTAATATAATTATATCATGTGCCCATGCATTTTCCAGCCTCAGCTTCTTGATTCTTGATCTTTATACGTAATCGTAATATCACTGCTAGTCTCGTTCCCAGACTATTTTGTGCTGCAGTACTGGGATCGGGAACAAAACCATAGCGATTATTCTGATGGTAAATGCGCATGCGCATATAGCTTTTGGCCTTTTGGGGAATTAGATTACCGGTAGGACAAATACGGATAAAATAACCACAACAATGGAACGGGACGCAGATAAAACCTATAAGCCCAACTTCAGGCAAATAAATAATCCAAGAGTGATGTTGAAAAACAAAAACTAAGAGCCGGGACAGCAAAAATGGAAGGCCTCGATAAAAGGATAGAAGTTGAACCTAAGGTGAGCCTAAATTCGGGCTGTGCAAAAATTTTTGACCGATGCGTGTTTGGTGACAACACAAGTAGATGATCAGTTAGCTTTGAAGTTTCAGCTCATTATGTGAGCTTTTCAGTGGCAATGAATGAGTCAATGATCTATGGTGATTGCCCCAGGCACGATTGGCCTGTGACCATGCGTGGCACAGCAATGGTGGACGGCAATGGTGGGACAGCAATTTGAATCAGTGAATTTCATGAATGTGAATGTCAGCAGCCTGCATCTTGCATGCACCATGGTATTGTGGTAATCTACATGTAAATTCCACATAGATTTTACAGCAGAATTTGTTCATACAACTGAAAAATTGACGATTTGCTGATTTGCTTCATAGAATGTAGAATAAACAAGAATGAGGAATTAAAATTTGACGATTTGGATGTGCACATAAAGTCCGAATCGTCAGTTGAAAAAATTATTAAATTCCCCGTCAACATTTTTCACAATACCCCACAAAGATTATTGCCCTGAATGACTACTTTGCATTAAATTTTGTTAGTGTATTAAGTATATTATCATACTCATTAACCACTATATAGTTTGTTGTACATATTAGAGTATTTTTTCCTTGTGCCATTGAAAATATATATGTACTATATTATAGCCTGCGGTGTGTCCTGTCATCTACTCATAATGACCCCAATTTGTATGCACATAGCATATTGGTTGCATCCATCAGTCTAATCACTCTAATGATTGTTGTCATGCTATTATACACTTGGGAATATTTAGTCAAGATGTTCATACTAATATGAATATTTAATTTACATACCTCTTATACAAGGAATGTATTGAAGGACCACATGTATGGTAAATGTGTGCTTAAACATGATGTGCACAGTTCCAATAGGTTCATGCAATAGGAACTATATAGATGTCCAAATATAGAATCATTAACACTTGTATAATCCACAAGAATTTCATGACAATCCCACATGAATCACTATGATACTGTTAATAATTATTTTTGCGTCCCTTTTCCATAATTATTATACAGACTGAAGGTAGTAAATCTGGGACTACCACAAGTCTTGGTCATGAAAACAAAGACATGACGACACATCGGCGATCACCATTACCAAACGAAATCAGCGATTCAGAAACAAGTGGTTATGTTGATCCCTTTGGAGATGACTCAACTGAATATTCGGCTCATAAAAGAAGTGACAGTACAAAACGTGCTCGACCACTAAGCACTGTAGAAGATGGTGATTTTGCTGGTGCCCGTCCATCTAGCTATGTTGAAGGAGATCAAGTACCAGTTCCAGTGAGAACAAAACACAAGGAACCTATTAAGGTACAGCTTTAAAGCCTTCAATTTGATACCTTTGATTATTGCATAAGGTTGTCTTTGGCACTATTTTTACTTTAATCAAATTGTTTGCATCGCACTGTCTTGTTTATATGCGTGTATTACAAGGTTCGGTATTTATAATATTATTATCAGATGGGGAATTTTGTAACAGTGTACTGAAACAAAAACACTTATATAGACAGACACTTTGTGTCATCATCATAACTCCAAACATATTTAGTGATCACGAAATCGTACTTACATACCATACATGCCTCTATCATAATTTAATCATTTGGCAACAGATTGCTTGTGCATACTTTGTATATACAATATTATTATCATGCTGTGCATACCATTTGGTTTAGTTCAGCAAACCATTTTTTATTATCAAAACATTACCGCAAATCAACAATCACAATTAATACCCCCTCCCACACACACACACACACACACACACACACACATGTCACATGGCAGCAAGCTGTAAATAAAAAAAGAAGGAGAGGTCGAAGAAAATCACTTGAATCTGCCCAACTTTTGGGTGANAGATCCACACACACAACAATAATATCAACACAAACAAACAAACAAACAATACATTTAAAACAACAAACAAGTGAGACTGTTTATCTTTTCAGGTAGCAGTAGACTTGTTGCTCGCCTCCATTTCAGCTTCACTGGTCAACCGATAAGCCAGTTCGTGGTCCGTACCAGTACAAGTAGTGGTCGTATCATACCTCTTGATGTTGTAGCCGATAGCAGGACTGGAAGGAACCAACGGCTCACTCTCGCACGACCCTCTCTCGTTCACGTTGATATGTTTCCTATCATTGTTTATCAAGGACACGCGGTCAGTTTGAGAATGTGTTCGGGTACGTGTGTGGTTGGTGCGGTCTTGCTGCTCTTCGATCATGTCGATGCAGACACCACAGCATGTGTCAAGGAGTTTGCTGCGTATTGTCGGCGAGACGAACACGTAAAGGATTGCATTTCCCCAGCCTTGACCAGTGTCACCTATAGCCTACATGTGATATTGTGTGTGTGTAAAAAAGTATATGACATTGTGTAGGATTGATTCAAAGAGAGGAAAGAGAGCATCAAAACATTTGCAATTCAGGCCTACAGAATTGGCAAACTTTTTACATTTAGGGAGCACAAGTAGTTTACTGAGTTTGCTTAGCAGACACTGTCAAAAGGAGAGAGAGAGGGTTGAGCTATATACAAGATATAGGCTAGTAGCATAGCTATATAGTGGATGAAAAATACAGTATGAATATCTATCTAAGAGAGGTAAGTATCCCTAATTCAATTGTGTGCATGTACTCTTAACTTGAAAGGCACCAAGGAACACACCACATGCTTTCAATACACCAAACAGTGACCACACAGCCAACCATCAACCGTCACCATCAACAAACCTGTAAGATTCCCAACACCACAAAGGTAACGTGGACAGAATCGGGGACACACCCTTGATGGACGGTCCCTGCCACTCCGAGAGAGAAGAGGAACTGAATGGTACCCCACATCCTAAGGAGGATGAACAAGATAGGGATAGCAAGGAGCCGGGTTTCAACCTTCATCAGTTTGGGTTCCAAAACTGCATTCCCAATCTGCCTTCGTGTCTGGAGGAGAAGAAGATGCATACAACGTAAGAAGATATACACGAAAATATTTTGGGCCATTAAAATTTAAAGATGGAAAAAATAAAATAAATTGAAGGTACACTGTAATGCTTGCGTGTTTGAATAAAAAAGGTAGAGTTCATAGTATATAATAATATTATTGCTTGGATGTGCAGAGCTAGGTAGTTTTGTTGTTATTAGGCATTGTTCTACACAGAATGCAAAATAGTGGAGAAATTGTTGAGGTCACAATGGAGGGGAGAGGAGTACATAGTTTGGCAGTTGTTATCTCATATGACTTGTACGTCATCAACAGATGCCAACAACAATGGAACAAACTACATTATAGCAAGCTCTCGCTCTCTCTCTCTCTCTCTCTCTCTCTCTCTCTCTCTCTCTCTCTCTCTCTNTGCACAATAATATTATTATGACATTGTGTCAGAGTGGTGTATGGAATGTTAGGTTGTTTTGTGTGCTTCATGTAGAAAACAACCAACAGTAGCCAGCTGCAGATTGCTAGTAGGATTTGAAGCAGCAACAGAATCATCTGCAATGTACATGTATCTAATGGTCACAAATTTATATACAACTGGAGGTGTTTACTCACCTTTATCAAAATCCTTGACTTGTAAGTGTCGCAGTTTTAATCTTGTTCAGTGATCACAATTGGTTGCTTTCCAGTGGCTATAAAAATTATTTGAAGTTTATATACTAAGATCTGATCTGACCTGGTTATTTCCCTGGGCCATGGGTATAAATTCCCCTTGGGTCATTCCCTCTAGATCTGGAGTCATGAACAATGTATATACTTATAATAATAGCCTCAATTTGAAGCTAAGAATATTCATGAGAATGAATGAAGCAGCTTAGCTTCACCATGCACACTTAATTTAGAGAGCACAAACATCTATGCAAGCTAGTTGACTCAACACCACCTGAGCTATTATATTGCACAATCCTAACACTATTATGTGCAAGACAATGGGGCTTTGGCCTTTTTCCCTACCTGAAACTTTGTCTGTCCAAAACCTCTAGCAGTTTGAAGTTTCTGTGCAAACATTTCATATTTCCTAATATCATTGTCTGTGACCGAACGATGGGCGTATTTCATGGTGTCCTCAAAGTGGTCCTTTCGGATCTCAGGGACAGTGTCATCTTCATCCATTTCCTACAGGGAAAAATATCATGACAAATCTAAAGCGTTAACGTTTCTCAATGTTTTCTTATGATGAATTTGCATAATACTCTAAAAGGGGTACTCATGCTTTAATGACAAAATTAATATTATACTATTGATTAATTAAATCAGGTACAGTAACAGTACTATGTGCCTTTGCTGATCCCATCTCCCAAGATGTTTATATACAGATACATATATACACAATGTCATCTTGTAGCCATACCTATACTGGTATAAAATGGTAGGCTGAAGATTGACGTGTATATTTGCCCATTTTGGGCATTGGATAATCATCGTGAGAATTGCAGTATTATCCATGAAGGGAGAGTTTGACAACATCCTCCAGTGGCCCTTCACTCACAAGGTCACCTTCAAGCTGATCAACCAGGCAGGAGGGAGAGATGTGGTGGACACCTTCCAACCAGACCCCATAAGTAGTTCTTTCTGTAAGCCACAATCAGACATGAACATCGCCAGTGCGTGGCTGTCCAAGGTTCATGTCTCAGGGAGATCTGAGAAACAATGGCTTTATAGTGGATGATATGATCTTTGTCAAGTGTACCATCGACACATCAACAATAAGATTACCTTAATTTTAACTCCTGTGAGTCTCTGACATTTCAAGGTATAAAAAAAAGAAAAAGGACTCAGCATATGACATTGTAGGGAGGAAAAAGAATTGAGTTTGACAAAGCTGAAGTATATACTGTAGTTCCTTTGCAATAGTTTTCAATTATTAACTGTAGAATGTAAAGCAATTGTGTCAATTAACTGTATAATAGGACTGTTAGTTAATTTACATAATTTATTAGCACAATTTTGTTGATTATTGTATACAATACTGTATAGTAGTGCAGTATATTATTGTGGCACTACCAATCACATTATGCATGATCAATTTGCAACTTCATAATTTCTGAGCCCAAAAATTGTTGCTATTATATAGGCCAGTGCACATGCATATGCATGTTGTGATCATATCTAAGCCTTTACCTTTGTACACATGTGCCATCATACATGCATGGTATGTGCACTGGTCAGGATCTGTTGTGGTGGTGTAGACCTATAGTGTGAACTTTGGAGTGGCACTGAAGTGAAAGCAAATCTTTCTATATAGAGAGTCACTAAGGTCTTCTTCATTCCTGTCCTATAGTGAGTCACTGAATGGCAAATCATTGACTGATAATTATCTGTAGCAGGGGCAAACTATGTTTTGGAGTGCTATGATAGTCTGATTAGCTAATTAGATTCATGACGTATCATGATTCATTATGACTCATCATGCATGACTTAGCTATTAGGTACTAGGTGCACATAAAATTAATATATTTTTGAAAATACACTTAGCTCAGAGTTGGTAGTCCCATGTGGGGGTCCCCTCATGGTAGAAGTTGAACCTGTTTGGATTAACATTTGGTCAGCAATATTTACAGTAAAACTTAGGTAAGTCCAATGATACTCATCATAGATAAACTGGCAAAGTTTACAAGCTGTATAATTTATTGTCTTCTATCAGGTTTCTGAGGTGTGAGGCATGTGTTGAGGCTCAGTTTCCCAACCTGCCAGTACCACCAACCTTAGACTCCAAGAACTGTATTCAGTCACAAAGCAACTTGACTTAACTATCATTTGTTGCTCTGTGGAAGTCATCTGATTCTAATTCTCTGACGGGTTGGTCACAGCCTCTCTCATCATCGTTTACCACTCTAGTTGGACAATTCATCCTCTTGCACCCACCCTTTCCATATCTTTAATCTTTGACAAAGAGCTATTCTTTCTGCTATAGCCTGGTCTCTAAATTATGCTTGTGCAGTTTTGAGCAATACTTATCATGCCTGGATTTCAAGTGTCTCGAGACATTTTCAAGGACAAGGAACAGTTCGATCACCATGTGTGTCCTCAATGTAGCCTGCTGATGAAAGAAGTTGTCCAGCCAAACTGTGGTCATCGATTGTGTCAAAGCTGTGCTGAAGAAATCCTCCAAACTCAGAGTCTTCCACTCTGCCCACGTCAAGACTGTGGTAAAGAGTTCAAGAATGAAGATGGAGCTTATGTAAGTTACTATATAGTTGGTAGCCTCGTACCCATGCTTTCCCCTTTGTCCTTTCACTTACCATTAGCATAAAGTCAAACAAGAGAGCCTGGATACGAGGCTAAAGTCCATCTGGTTTGAGAATGCCGATAGAAAAAAACTTGAATAACTTTCTAAATATCCAACCAATTTCAAAATTTCAAGCACCATTGGAAAGCGCTCATTCTCCTCCTTTCTTTTGTTTGCTTTTCCAGCTTCCTATGCCTTACCAATCAAAAGTTAGCTATTTTGCCCATATTAAGAGTTTGCAAAAATCTCATTATTTCACTTCTGGCAGCATTCTCAAGCCAGATGGACTTTAGTTTGGGGCCCTTGCCACTCACGGTACTATTCAATTATTCCACCCTTAACATAATTTGGCCTCATCCCCTAATTCTCATTCTAAATGACTAACTCTTGGTTATGTGTTGTTGTTGATAGCATTCTTGGTTGACATGATGTTATGCATGGAGGAATGTTATTGATGTAATGAGGCAAGATTTGTAACCTTAGCAACTGTATTTTAAATAGAATACTAACATGATTATGTAACATTATATGATTTCATTCTTGCATATAGTATTTCCCTGACCTTGATTCATAAGGAAAGAAATCCAAAACTTGGAAGTCTTCTGTACCTTCTCCAACCAGGGATGTCAGTGGGAGGGGAAGTTCAGTCATCTGGAGAAACATCTCAAGACCTGTCTCTACTTCAGCTATGAGTGTGAATTCTGTGAAAAGAGCTTCTCTCCAGATAAATTTAAGCAACACAAAGCAAAATGCCAAGATTCTAGTCAGCCTTGCCCACTAGCTAAAGTCGGATGCCTATCCAAACAACCTATGACCAAAGAAGACCTTGCTACTCATTTCAGCGAGAACCAAATCGAACACTTTACCTTGATTGCTGATAAAGTAGTTTCACTGGAAAAGCTATCAAAACAGCCACCACAAGTAGCACATGAGAGTCCCACCAAACAGCTAGTTGCTAGACCCATTGATGGAGATAGCAGCAAAACACCCGAGGAGGATCATACATCAGATGGTGGTTATCATACCCTCCCTGATGTAGTGGAAACAGACGGTCCCAACAGCTATTGTTCTGCTTCAAAACCCGATCCCAAACCCAACACCCACTTGACAAAGCATGTGACCCCAAAAGAGAAATTTCAGTGTGAAGTCAAAGATCCTTACAATACTGAAAGCCACCTTGAAGCAGATGCTCTTGTTCAGCGTAAACTGCAACAGCTACTTGGCAGTGAAGTCCTTAAAGTTCATGGCGACCTTCAAACCTTTTTCGTGAACGAATTAAGAATCAAGACAGACGAAATAGCAGCACTTCGGGCTACAATCAACAAGCTGGAGAGATCAGTGAGATCCAAAAATGCCGATACTGAAGACAAAGATTTCCGACTTTCTCTGATCGAAAATGCAAACTATGATGGCACAATGATATGGAAGATCCCCCAGTTTTCACAAAGACTGTCCGACGCACAAAATGACAAGTATACATCAATTTTCAGCCTACCTTTTTATACCAGCAGGTATGGCTACAAGATGTGCATGCGTCTGTACATCTTGGGAGATGGAATTGGCAAAGGGTCTCACATGTCACTGTTCTTTGTCCTGATGAAGGGAGAGTTTGACAACATCCTCCAGTGGCCCTTCACTCACAAAGTCACCTTCAAGCTCATTAACCAGGCAGGAGGAAGAGATGTGGTGGACACCTTCCAACCAGACCCCATGAGCAGCTCCTTCCGTAAGCCACGATCAGACATGAACATCGCCAGTGGCTGTCCTCGATTTGTGTCTCAAGGAGATCTCAGAAATAATGGCTTCATAGTGGATGACACTAGCTTTATCAAATGTACCATTGACACATCAACATAAGACTGCCATGAATCATCCAGTTTGTTGATTTTTTGTGTACTAGTAATAGGTTTTGGGTTGATTGGGGGTTATGAAAGTTTGTTATTAGTCTTTGACCAGTCTTTCCTACATTCAATATTATGCTGTCCATGTCTGATTGTATTATAGTTCGTCATTAGCGTGAATGTCATGTATAGAATATATATATATACACGAATTATAATTTAAACATAATAATAAACATTTTACGATGAGAAATCCCCAAAAACTGAATGCATGGACCATAGGGGTGCAATTAAAACATGCAATGTTGAAATAATGCCATGGTATCATAGTAGATGACCTCACTTTTGTTGCCCATATATACACATAACAGACATATATGGGCTGCATGAATCATAATCTAATTGGAACTAATATTCATGTATAGATTCTTTCTAAAAATAAAACTGCGTGTATGACAGCATTATTAGTATAAAAGGAGCAAAAATGCAAAATCGTAGCACCGAGGATACAAAGGTGAGTCAGGCATGATCCACGCCGTGTGCTACAGCTCAAAGTCCATGTGGTGATCGTCTGTGTGGTGACTGCTACAGCTCACCGTCCATGTGGTGACCGTCTGTGTGGTGATTGCTACAGCTCACCATCCGTGTGCATCAGTGGTGACACTGACCGTCTGTGTGGTGACTGCTACATCCGTGTGGTGACCGTCTGTGTGGTGACTGCAGCGCTACAGCTCACCAATGTAGTCAACACACAGACGATTCTACCATTAGCTAATCTACTCGGCGCGTGTAACGTGACGAAGGAGGGTCTAGGCTCGCTAGCACTAACCATTAGCCTTGTGCTCAAACCCTTTCCAATATTAGGACAGGGAAAGGAAAAGCCTAGACCTAGCACGGACGATTACCACATGGAGAGTGACTGCATCAAGTTGGTGAGCGCTCGAGCTGCAGCAGTCGCCACACAGACGATTACCACATGGAGAGTGACTGCATTGGTGAGCTGTAAGCCTGTAGCAATCACCACACAGACGGTCACCACATGCAGGCTGTATCGGTGAGCTATTACCCACCAATACAGTGCAGTCTCGATCCATGTGGTGACTGCTCCAGCTCACCAATGCAGTCTCCAGCATGTGGTGACTGCCACAGTACTAACTTGAAGGGTGATTGCTACAGGCCTAGGCAATCAGTTATAATCCACCAATGCTGCTTAGTGATTTCAATGCGATTTTATCATAGATTATATAGACATACGTGTACGTATCTATATTATTGCATAATTAATTGTTCAATGAGTGACCCAGTTGATTGCCGATGACCATCAAGTGCCATTGTGTCTTTTTTTCTGCATGCACATGCAGGAATTGATCGAGTCAACTTGCTGTACATAGATGATTAACTACTTATAACAATGTCCAAGTATTCAAGACTTGCTCAGCCACTAAGCCCTGTAGATGACGGTGATATTGTTAGTGCTCATCCTTCAAGCTTTGTTGAAGATCAAGTACTGGTTCTAGTGAAAAAGAAACCGCATGGCGAGGAGCCTATAAAGGTTGAATTTGTTGCTCAATATTTAATGCTATACAGCCATATCACTATTAAAACAATGATTATTCATGTTTGGTTATATGAATTCCTATATTTTGACAAGATCACTTGACAAGCTAGTGTAACCATGCAATCTCAATAAGATTCTGACACATGGACAACCAATGCAAACTCTCGCCAGATAATTATTTACTCTCGGGATTAATCGATTGCTCATTGACATGATAATGGGCATTAATGGTGATCGCGTGATTGTACTCATGCACTCATGTTGTTATGTTTACTATAATTTATATTAACGATTTTTACCGATAACTCTAGCGTTTTCGATTTGGCCATATATGGAAAGTACACCGGAAGCAAACTGCGTAATAAGGCATGTCATGTAGTCTACACATTGATAAAAGCTAAATTTAACCACAACAACGGAGATCTGAGTTTTTAATTAAAGAGCCACAATAATCGAGCGTCGAGGAAATGTTGGGCTCTAAAATAGTGATGTTTACTAAAAAATCCAAGAACAATGGAGAGATAAAACCTAAGGCTAAGGTGAGCATGATTCACTAGTATAGTGTCAGTGTCACTGTAGTGTTACTGTACGCTGTTAGACTGAGTATGGGTGGTGACATGGCTCGACTCCACCGACAGCTAACGAGACTACTGTCTGTCTAATCTGTATTATGCTGTCAGTGTGCTGTATTGTTTTGCGCAGTGACCTTTTGAAATTTCATTGTGATGCATGGGTGCTCTTGTTTTTACTCATGCCATGATTATAAATAGCTTGTGAACCTTTCGAGTGTGACCAAGTGATGGCACTTGAATTTCGTTCATAAGGCTTAGTCTGCTGTTATAATACGCAACTATATTGTCAATACATAGATGTACACACTGCTTGGGCTTGCATAATAACAGTAAAATCTTTATGAACTGTAAGAACAAAAATTAATAATCCATAGGAGACCTTCAAGACCAGATCATTTAGGGTAATAATCTTTAAGGCTTAGTTTTTACTAACCATAGTATACGTAGCTGCCAAATACCTAAAGTGAACTACTCATTGTATTAGGGTATTGTTTCCTCAAACCATTAGCTATATATAGGGTTCAATTTATTGAATCAATGTGTCGATGCACTAGCGCTAGCCTTCCAGATTCGTGGCCAGTTCTGAGTTGCATGTTACTTGCACCATCGTCAGTCCATTGATATGAATGATCATTATTCATTGAAACAGTCAATGAGTCATGCATACTATCATGTTAATAATTATAGTGGAGACAGTCATGAATATTACACACCTATCATACAAGGACTGCTGTGTGTCAACAAACATGCATGTATGGTAAATGTATGTTTACCTAGAGTGCATGCACAGTTCCAATAGCTATACATGCAAATGGAACTGCTTCATTCACTGACCTCCAAATATAGAAATCTAATGGTTTGCACCTGCTCCATGGGTCCACAGGAATTCCATACGGATCCCACATAATGCAATCATCTGAATCTCTATGAATCTCTACAAATGTATGAATATTGTTTACATCTTCCTTCCATACATAGACTGAAGGTAGTAAATCTGGGACTACCACAAGTCTTGGTCATGAAAACAAAGACATGACGACACATCGGCGATCACCATTACCAAACGAAATCAGCGATTCAGAAACAAGTGGTTATGTTGATCCCTTTGGAGATGACTCAACTGAATATTCGGCTCATAAAAGAAGTGACAGTACAAAACGTGCTCGACCACTAAGCACTGTAGAAGATGGTGATTTTGCTGGTGCCCGTCCATCTAGCTATGTTGAAGGAGATCAAGTACCAGTTCCAGTGAGAACAAAACACAAGGAACCTATTAAGGTACAGCTTTAAAGCCTTCAATTTGATACCTTTGATTATTGCATAAGGTTGTCTTTGGCACTATTTTTACTTTAATCAAATTGTTTGCATCGCACTGTCTTGTTTATATGCGTGTATTACAAGGTTCGGTATTTATAATATTATTATCAGATGGGGAATTTTGTAACAGTGTACTGAAACAAAAACACTTATATAGACAGACACTTTGTGTCATCATCATAACTCCAAACATATTTAGTGATCACGAAATCGTACTTACATACCATACATGCCTCTATCATAATTTAATCATTTGGCAACAGATTGCTTGTGCATACTTTGTATATACAATATTATTATCATGCTGTGCATACCATTTGGTTTAGTTCAGCAAACCATTTTTTATTATCAAAACATTACCGCAAATCAACAATCACAATTAATACCCCCTCCCACACACACACACACACACACACACACACACATGTCACATGGCAGCAAGCTGTAAATAAAAAAAGAAGGAGAGGTCGAAGAAAATCACTTGAATCTGCCCAACTTTTGGGTGATTCCCAAGATAAAATATCAACCAAGGCTAAGAGCGAAGATAATTTATTAGCAGCCATAAGCCAAGATACTCCTACTACTACCTCCACTGACAATACAGATAGTGATGAACTTGAATCTGCACATAGTGAAGTTGGTGAACGAAGACGTCCTTTGGAGCCTCTAATGCAACAATTTTCTGATCGTGCTGGAGACATTTGTGAAACACCACATGTGAGTCCTTTAGCATCACCAGGAATTCATGGAATCACCACCCCCACTCAAGACAGTGATATGAACCCAGTGTATGTACATACTGACTGTGGAGCACAAGGTACAGGAAGATATTCAATGGTTAGAGATGAAATTGAAACTCGATTCAATGCATATGAACAACAGCAACGTGATTTGTTTAGACTGGTAGGGGAACTTAGTAGGCAGATTCAATTGAACCCTAATTTTTTGCATTGTACCATATTTGAACAGATTATTACAAACATAGAAAACAAAATAAAAGTTGTGAAAGAAAATAAGAAGATCTCTGCTGGTGTAGTTCAAAATTTCCTCCCATTCTACACCAAGGATAATGCCTACAGAATGTGTGTGAGGCTCTACTTCAATGGAGATGGCAAAGGGAAAGGATCACACATGTCAGTATTTCTTGTCATCATGAAGGGAGATCATGATGACAAAGTTGATTGGCCATTCCTTCGTAAAGTCACTTTTATTCTAATCAACCACACTGGTGAAGGCCAGGATATCACTGCTACCATTCCTACAGATTCAAAAATGCGTACAAAAGATCAAGCATTTCAGCAACCTAAAGCTGAAATGAATAGAGGAATAGGATTCCCTCAGTTTGTCTCTCACAAGAAATTGCGTTCAGGAGGGTTCATTGAGAATGACAGTATCAAGCTTCGCATCATAGTGGACGCTGATTGTGGTGATTGCCAGCCACAACTTGTGGAGCACTGCTCTGAGAAATAAATATTGGATCCCATGGCATAATTGTTGCAGGCCGGCCGGGGTTGGTGTTGGTATATGCTAATGATTTCAACAGTATGAATTATATTAATGATTTTGTTCTTGTAGTTTTCACCTTTTCTCAACCATGCAGTTTAACTGCATGTTTCCCATCATATCCATCTTTTGTCAGTTAATTCTTTTGTCATTGACTCAATGCCATGTGAGTGAACACACAATTTTGTGTGTGTGTGTGTGTGTGTGTGTGTGTGTGTATGTATGTCTGTGTGTGTGTGTGTGTGTACGTATATGTGTGTGTACGTGTGTGTGTGTACACATGTGTTGCTTTCCTATATAATGCTATTATAAATATTAGTGTTCTTAAAAATAGTAGTGTGTCATTATAATCAAGTCACTGAGTATGATTCAGATTTTTTTTATTATTGCTGTATGAAATTTAACTGTTTAGTTCTGACCTAAAATTAATAGTGAATAATTATTATTTCTGCCTAATAATGATGGAGTTTGTTTATCATCTGTGTGTGTGTGTGTGTGTGTGTGTGTGTGTGTGTGTGTGTGTGTGTGTGTGTGTGTAAATTATAATTAAGTTCAATGGCCTATGGATTGTTTAACGAAAAAAGTAAAACTTGAACAAAATTCCAAACATCAGATCACCTGTAGGTGTACATACCTCTAAGCAAACTCTCAATATATGTAGGCGGCCTCGTGCACCTGGCAAAGCCAGATGCCTGTACAAATTCTTATTAAAGCAACTATCAGCCAGCTAGCACCGCAATGCTGGCAAATCTCCAGGAGACAGGCTTGAAACTCACATGCAGGAGCCTCTCGTCCATTGGGTGTGGGCACCTACTAAGTCCCACTTTTTTCCAAGTTACAAAAAATTAGTAAATTAGGGAGTTCTGTTGGGCTCTTGAATACTCTTATAGATGATGTTTACCTCAACAACAGGGGACTTTCTCTTGACTGTGAGTGATGCATGTGGCGTGTGCATGTACAATGAATAATAATAATTATTATGAACATCTGACATTAGTGGCAATGAATTTTACACCTCATTTGATGTAAACACACACATACACAGAAGGTAGGAAATAGAATCTGATATCCTAGTGGAGACGATGGAAATTACAATAATGTTCCTAAATATAGATATCCATCAGCTTTGTCATAAAAGGTCTTGTGGGGCCTACTTTAGGAGAAATTTATGTCCTTTCAGATCTCGTGCAGGTCATCCTCATCCATTTTTTTACAAAAAGTGTCATGATAAAATTATTACATATTATTTAATTAGGTCATGATCACTTTGAGGACGCCATGAAATATGCCCGTCATTTGGTCACAGACAATGATAATAGGAAATATGAAATGTTTGCACAGAATTGAATTCAAACAAGAGGTTTAGGACAGATCAAGTTTCAGATGAGAAAGAAAGGCAAGAGTATCCTCAGTCGAAAATTCAGCTAATTCCAATCTGAGATGGGCTACTTGGAGGCAAGTGTGATGTGCAACATAGTCGCAGTATGAGTTGTACTTTACTGGCTTCAAAATTATCAGTAATAATTATATGTCATTTATAGAAGTTCTAGCAGGCTCACCACTGGCCACATACCATACACCTTATAATTAGGAAAGGGGCTGGGACTTACATGAGCCATAGTAAGCTGGACATGGATGCCCGAGCGCCAGAGGGGGCTGAGGACAGAAAGGGTCTGGGCACCAGACTGACTATACATGCAGTGCTACACACACACACACATGCACACACACACACACACACACACACACACACACATGACATAATGTGCAGTACACACACACGCATACACACAAACAAACAAGACAACCCTTGCTGCAAAAGTGCATATCTACATGCATTCGTAGTTTCAGAAATTTAGCAACCAAAGTATATGTACACACATGCTGACGAAAAGGCTTGTTCTCTTTGGATACATATCAGACTCAATGGCCTCTCGGATGGCAGTCTTGGAAGCCTGTCACGCACACGTGCACACACACACACACACACGCACACACACACACACACACACACACACACAACCTCGCTTCACTGCACTGCACAGTGCATACATATATTCGTGGTTTCTGTCAGTACAGTACAAGCAAACAGCTAAAGAGTATATATCACTAGGTACACATTATAAGCATTATGTTTTTATAGCATTCAGTTAGTATCATGTCTTTGCAACACAACATGCAGCTAGGGTACTATTTCTCGACTATGTATAGAGGTCATCTCCATCATCATCTAGTTGATTGCCTCGAGGCGGGGATCCACCTCATTGAACCGCAATCTCATTGGACAGTTGCTAAAACAACGGAAGTAGATATACTACCCCCGCATAAACATAAAAGCAGGTTACGATCAAACGATCTCAGTCGTTATGTAGGATAGTTTATGTAGGATCATAGATAGGTAGGATACAGATCGACAGTTTCTTGTAGTATAAAAGAAGTAGCTTATAATTAGTCGCCAATTGTACAATCTAGATTGCTTTTAGAGAAATAAGGAAGTCACTCACTGGTGTTAGTACGTACAAAACTTAGAGGATACGTAGACCTATTACCCTTTCTTCGCGCGCAGCCATACAGATATAGTTCAATGATTTCAGCCCTCGAGTTCCTCCCTACTCAGCCTGACTGACAGACCAACCTGAAAATGTCTACTGGCATCCGTCTCGTCCCCGTTGCAGAAAAAGTCGATATACCTACCGACGGTGACTGTGTTGGTACCGTGACAGTGAGTTTATACATGACTATAGTCTTTCCACGTTGACCTCGCTATTTGTTTTTTGCGAATAGATCGCGAGCGTTTTGTCCGCCGCACTTCATACTTGCTGTGAGGGCTCATACTGCAGCTCCAGATAGTTTGGCGTTTGTTGGATAAAAATCGCGCATACAGTTTCAGAGATAGGAAATTCCTGTACAGAGTGTATGGGCATACTTCGCATATTTTTGACCACAAAACTTTTGCACTTTGACCTTGCTCAAACACGCGCTCCTCGACATGCTAAAGTTTTGTTACTTTAGTTACCTGCTGCATGTATAGCTGCTAGAAGCTGCTTGCTTTGTACATCCTAGAGCTTTCTCACGGCTTTTCACAACGCGTAAGTCATAATATAACAGTAGGTCACGGCCAAAAAAATGTAGTTAACATGAACCGGATGTGGTTACCTTAGTAAGGATTCTTCTGCAGTAGCGAGGTCAACGTGGAAAGACTATAGCTGTACTGTTCACGTTGCATAAACCATAAACCAATGGCCAATTTGTTGTCTAAACTACTCGAAACTACTCGAAACTAGTGGTGTATGTAAGGCGTCAGTGCTTTAGGGTTTACATGTTTGCGGTTGACCTTGTACTTTCAAGTGGGAGGATTCTATTGTGTACTATCAGCTGTAGAAAAAGCCACAGTTGCAAAGTATGGAATTCATTTCTGCGCATAGATATTAAGTTACAGTAAATTCTCATTGATAAAATTATGACATTAATGATGCATCTGTCGTCAATATGTCCACTATTAAGCGGTTTCATGTGCTGTACCTTATGTAATTAATAACCCACTAAGAGTAGCATCAAACTGATTTAGCTTGTATTGACTCAATGCCTGGTAATTCATTGTGCCAATTATTTTTCTATAGCATACCCATAAAGGGTACCATACTATACTAGGCAAATTTTTGAGCAACTTGGTTGGTAACAGGAAAGAAGTTTCTCTGTTTATAATGATTTTTTGGCAACTCTTGTTGCTAACCCAGATGCTCAAAAAGTTGCCTAGTGTATAGTACCCTTAACTGAATGCATACATATATACATCTAGAATCAATGTATTGAGCGCTTCACTCTACCAGTGAATCATATAGTGTCATGAGTTTATTCTATCATACTGAACAAATATAGAGGCCTGTCATGCATATGAAGCTAGCTATGATTCCACATAACCTATTATGTAGGCCGAAATCCTTTGTGCATTCTTCCACTTTCATCACCCCCCCAACTATCTCCATGGAAACATTGCATACTTTCATGGCACTTAAGAAATGACGTTAAGATTGCATCATTGTTTTGAATTGTGAATTTACTTTGAGTTTATAACTATTTTGTTGTGAATACCTTTGGATAGCTAGATATGTGTGAGTGTATGTGTTTGTAACTGATCGACCATGAATTTCCTCTTTATACAAAATGACGCATATGTTAGTACATAAATTCACTATTAACTTGATATGGCCAATGCGAAAATGCCTACTAAGCATTGAATTGGAACTATAAATAAATTCATGAAAAATGATAAGCCTAACATGCAATGGAATGTCTGCTGTTGTCGTGGAATGGCATCTGTTTACAACCATGTACTCCATATACAGGCTACAGGTGGCAACACACCAACCCTCAGTGCTAGCCTTGGGGGTGATGACACACGGCGATCGCCACTACCAGATGAAGTCAATGAAGCTACCGGCAGTCGCAATGAAGATCCCTTTGAAGGCAGTGAATCAGTTGCTCATAGAAGAAGTGACAGCAAGAAGGGACAAGCTCGCCCACTCAGTAAAGTAGAGGATGGTCATAGTGCTAGCGCTGGTGCTCGCCCACCTAGCATTATAGATTATCCTTCAATTGATAAGGTATATAGATATTACTTCATGTAGTTATATTATCCACCAATAGCAAGTTATTAGTTTTCTTATGTGTAATTGTGAATACACTTGTGGTGCATGATCGTCATGATAATCTCATATAAATTTTTGTGAGAGCTACTCAATTAATTTTATTGTTGTAATTCGTGTCTCATAATACTTGCAGGTTGCACCTGGTAGGGGTAGTATCAGACATTTTCGAAGGAGATCTCTAGAATCTGGCCAGATTTTGAGCAGTGATTCTCAATTTGACAAACCAGTAAAGATGGCTAGAAGTGTTGATGATATCTTAGCTGCTGACAGTTCAGATTTATCTACTTTTACCGCTACTAATCTCAAAGATCTGCAATCTGAAAGTACTCCTGTTAAAGCAAACCCAGATCTTCGTGAAGCTAAAGAATATGACAGCTCTAGTGATGATAATAATTCCATGCTTGGACGTGATGTGCCTATACAAGTCACAGATGGAGCAAATTCAGAATATCCTTATGCTGTAGCTGGTAGTTCATTGTCATCACGAGATGGATTTGAAGCTAGAATGAAGGCTGTTGAACAACAGAACAAGGCAATGAACCTTCGATTGGAGACTCTTGAAAACAAAGTGCTTAAACTCACCCAACATGATATTGTTATTCCAAACATTGATAGTGGTTTGAAGATTGCCAAGGAAAAGAAAAATCCTGCTGGTTCAGCTATAAACACGGCTCCTTTCTACACTAAGGATACGTGGGGTGGCTACAAGATGTGCACAAGGGTACACTTGAATGGAATCGGCAAAGGAAAGGGATCACATCTATCTGTATATTTTGTCATCATGAGAGGAGAACATGACAGTAAAGCTGAGTGGCCATTCCTTCGTAAAGTCACTTTTATACTGGTCAACCCAACACTTGACAGAGAGAGTATCACTATCAGTTTTGCTACTTTACCGAACAAACGTGTGAAGGATCATGCATTTCAGCAACCAAGGACTGATATGAACAAACCGGCAATTGGATTTTCTCAGTTCATTTCTCATAAGAAGATGTACTCTGGAGGATTCGTACAAAATGACTGTATCGTCCTTCGTGTTATTGTGGAGGATGATAATACTGAGTCTCAGTTTATGGTTCCTGAGCCTTACCCTGAGAAATGAGTGTGAAGGTACTCAATATCAAGTTTATTTTTTTGTCGAGCAAGCTGGACTATAAATATAAAGTTCCTTTCAACTTTTTCCCTTTTTTGTTTTTATTAACTATAAATTCAGTAAAGTTCACGACTCAAAATATTTATTATTTATAAGTTCAGTTATTAGCCTAAATTCACAATTGTTAAGCTTGGTGTGAACCGTGAAGACCAATAATTTTTTATTATGTGTTGAACACTGTATGCATGCATGGTCAATAAATGTTGTTTCTATTGTAACACCCATTACACATTTAATTAATTCTTGACATGATTTCTTGCTGTAAATAGCTACATGGTGATTGTGTCATTGTACATGTGCATGTGATTAAGTAGTTTCGATCCTTGTTGGTTTTTTGTTGTACATTTTGCTCTATAAAAGTGATGTCAATAGCTTATTAATGCAAGTGCCATAGTTAGGTTATCAAGAAAATTAATTCTTCATAATTTTAAAATGTGCACATGTCATGTTGACCATGCATGTATTAATAACGTATCTAGCTATTGGACCTAATAATAATTCCCCCCACCCCTAATGATCACAAATGGCATGGTATATACATGTACATATATACAGCTAGGATCTAGATATATATTACGTCATTAATTTTCAATCAGCATGCCAACTCCGCACGTTTTTGAGGTTACGCCATCGCATAGTAATCAATCGTAATATTGTTGTTGCCATAGCGGGTAAATTTTGAGGGGAAGAACCAGAGAAATCCCACTAGCCAGCACTGAAAAAAATCTACTATAAATCCAGAAATCCAGCATCAGACTGCCTGTTCTTATACTGTGCTGCAGAGACTCCAAAAACCTCTTCCGGTTCAGCGTAAATTCACATCAGGCTCCTGACTATAAAAGACTTCAAGCAACTTACTTCAACGTCATGTCTGCTGTTCGGCTTGACATGATGATCGATGGTGACGGAAGGGCAAAATATAAGAGGTACACCTGCCCCAGGTGTAAACTGCTACTCACCAATGCTGTGCAGCCGAGCTGTGGCCACTGGATGTGCAAAGATTGTGCAGATGAGCTCTTCAAAAGTGCACAGAATGAAGGGTAGGTTTGGCTGTCAATGTGTTGGGTACATGTAGTTGCAGCTGCCTATAAGTATATAGTCATTGTTTTTTTCAATATTTTTTTCATGTTATGCTTTTAACAAGTTATTCATGACGAGTTGCATCGTACTGAAAATATATCAGTTGTCAGATTGTTTTTATTGTTCATCCATAGATATCTAATCGTTCGTCTTTGTTTTTCTATCTCGCTATGTACAGGAGACTGCCTTACTGTTTGAAGGAAGAATGCCAAGAAAAGCTTGAAATGATCGATGGTTCAAATGTAAGTCAACAATTGGTCATGTCGGTTAATCTCTACAAAACTATAAATAATTTTTCTTGATTTTGTTGATTTTGTTGGGCTCTTTGTCTTGACAGTACTATTTCTCCATCATTTCCAGTACTTCCCTGATCACTTTGTGCGTAAAGACATCCTTAGGATGGTCATTGCATGTGTCAACCACAGAAAGGGTTGTCTATGGACAGGAAAGTACAGCGAACTAAAGGTAAGGAGATGTTGATCACCTTTATACCGGTACATGGATTGGTGCTATACACTTAGATTAAGGCATCTGCATGCATGAGCACTTTTATTGTTATTTGTTTCTGGGAAAGTTTTGAAGCCAGGGAGTATTTCATTGTGAACCATAAACGGTATGCAACATAATATGGTTATGGTAGTGTCCTCAATGATCATTGTTTGGATATCAGCTATCATGTGATGTTTTTGCTTGTTAGCATTCATATTATATGGTAGTTGTCAACTAAACTTGTATGAGTAGGAATCACTGTTTTCAGATTGTGTGTGTATTCCTTTTACGGTTGTCAATCCCTCCACTCAGGTACATATTATCAGTGAGTGTCAGTACAACAAGTTTCAGTGTGAGCATTGTGGACTGCTGCTAGATAATGGAGAGGTAATTGTTACTGACCAAGTCGCTCTAGCTAGATACAGTTAAAGCTGAATCAGGAATTTAGCTTCAAAGAGAACTAGTCAAGTAATTCTAATGGCATACATGCACAGTATGCATATTTTCATAATTAATATTAGTTGATTGTATAAGTGTTCTCCTACACCTAGTTCCTGCTTACTCAAGCAGTGAGCTAGATATACAGCTGTGCATACACATAATTCTCAAGTCAATTAGTGTTCATTATTATTCAAGCAACTCAGCTGTTTTTCTCTTTGTATTATTTTCTTCTGCAGGAGAAAGGCCACGAGAGGGTGTGTCCTAAGGCCCTTAGAAGATGTCCATTTGCTGGATTAGAATGCACCCATACAGAGCAGGTATGTAGTGTTGCATAAGTAATAAGGCATGGCATTGTGTTTTGGTAGTGAGTATAGCATGTTTACAAACAACCACAATACATACTACAGTCAGCAAGTTCAGTTCCACTTTGGCTGAATCATTTTTGATAAGTACTACACTTCATTGCTATCTCTCCCCCCATGTACACACACAGATGTCAAATGAAGACCTACAGAAGCATATTGCCGAAAATATGGTGGATCACCTCGAAGCCATTGCTTCAATTGTACAAAGAAGAGTTCTAACAAATCAACAGCCACAACCAAAATTAAACCCTAATGAAGATGGCGGATATCACTCTGGTGACTTTGTTGAGAAGGATGGTCCAAAATGTGGAGTGGCCACACAAGCACAATCATCAAACCAATATAGTATAGTAGAGTCCGATGAACCTGAAGTTCGTGGTGCAGCCTGTGCACTTCCCAGCATTCAAGTTGGTTTACAGCAACAAGACGTTCAAAAAATCGTAGCCGAGAAAGTGGAAGATCTAAGGAGAGATTTGACACAGATGGTGAGCTCTCAGATGTCATCACAATCAGAGGAAATCAGCTCAGTGAGGTCACTGTGTACAAAGGTTGAGAGAAACGTGCATGCAAAGAACTACAAGCCATTGAAGAAACAACTTTCGACTTTCGTTGCTGAGAATTGCAACCACGAGGGTCGATGATTTGGAAGATCCTCAATCTCTCAGAGGATGTTCGATCGCTCAAAATGGCAAGTACACGTCAATCTTTAGCCTGACCCTTCTACACTGGAAGGTATGGCTACAAGATGTGCTATGCGCTCTGTACATCTTGGGAGATGGAATTGGCAAAGGGTCTCACATGTCACTGTTCTTTGTCCTGATGAAGGGAGAGTTTGACAACATCCTCCAGTGGCCGTTCACTCACAAGGTCACCTTCAAGCTCATCAACCAGGCAGGAGGGAGAGACGTGGTGTGAACCTTCCAACCAGACCCCATGAGCAGCTCCTTCCGTAAGCCACGATCGGACATGAACATTGCCAGTGGGATGTCCCAGATTTGTTTCTCTCATGAACTTCAGAACAATGGCTTCATTGTTGATGACACCATCTTTGTCAAGTGTAAGTGACAGAAGTACAGATCGTCATCCATGAATTGATGGAGATATTAAAATAATTGTACAACCCAGCTAATACCGCAGGCTGCCCCAAACAGCTGCATTTAAATTGATGATGAACACTGCACTAAACTTATGCTGCTGTCAAAAAACAATCATCATCATAGGTACAATTTTATTCTTACGATAAAAATTATCATTATATTATAATATTATATTATTTTAGTGTAACTATTATTATTTTTAATTGTGCATTTTGTATGACATTGATCATGAGTGTATCTAATTTCCTTCTATGATAGCTATAGGTGTGCAAATTATGATTAATTAAAAAGTGTATATGCATTGTACTGATTATTGCTATATATATAATGTGTGTATGATCAGAATGTGTTAAAATCAATCGAATTATTTTGTTATTGTCACCTGTGTAAATACAAGGCTTAGTGTTATGTACATGCAGTTTAGTATACTTATCCTGAAGGCCATGCTGATAAATAATAATTAAGGAATTGGGTGACCCTTCTTACATGACTGTACATAATTATGAAAATTCAAACAGCCTATCAATATCGCCATTTTTCTTGAAACCTTACCAATTTATAGGAACCTTGACAATGTATACATGTAGAAGAGTGTAAACCCACTGTGAAAGACAGCTAGGAAGAGAACTCCCTATAGACTTGGCCCTGCCAATGGAGCCACCAGAAGGCAAGCTGCAATTAAGCCATCAAACTTTAATTACCATATAAGTTTTGCAAAAGCTGACACATGAAAATAAGTTGTCCTATATATTCATATCACTGTCCTATAATTATATTATACAATAATGGTAAGTTTAAAAAATTACACAATATTGTCACTATCAGAGTTTGATACAAAGTTCTTCCACAGATGTTCATATTATTTTAACAGACAATGATAAGTCCAATACAGAGCTTGGAATAAAATAGAAGTGTTGTGTAGCTGAGAGCTGGCTTTGTTGGTCACTAGTTTAATTCGTTGCTTGATGCAGCTCTTGCTTGTGTTTGATGAAACAAAGCTGATAAATGTAAACATTGAAGCTACTGCATCGGTTTTCAACGCTAAATCTACGCGCGCGTTCTCGATCGCAAACACGTGGACAAATAATATGCGATTCTCCGTAACTAACTGTGCATGTGCGAAATAGTTACATTCCGATGACGAATTTCAACCATAATCAGATTGAGTTTTTGATTTTTTGGCCCGGAATTCAAAAAAAATGGCGCCGTAATTACTTCCTTGGCGTCTCCGCCATTTTGAACTAAACCATGTAAGGTTACATTACAAACTTACATGGTTTCTCCGCCATTTTGAACTAACCCGTAATGGTTAGTTCAAAATGGCGGAGACGCCACGGAAGTTTACGCAACTACATACATAAAGTATTGCACACACGTTTTGACTGAATGACATCACAATCCTTGTAAGTTAAGTGGGTGTCAAATGTGAATATCATCAAACTTGCTAGCTGGTATATCTCTCTCACTTTTACGAGCAAAGCTCGCTCTAGCCGGCTAACTGTATACACGTTTCTATTTAGACTATACGAAAAAAAATTAAAATTGCACACTGCCTAGTAGTAGTAGAAGTAGACTTTAATAATTAACATCGCCCAACACTATTGGCGGTCTATTGCAGTATAGTAATGTTTATCTATTACGTCATAATAGTCGCAGCAATCTTGATCTTGATCGAGTTTCGACTACAAAGCAAGCTTGATCGCTTGATTCTTGTTGGAAATCTGCTTTGATTTCTGGATTCCATCTTGATCCCGGTCGCAAATGGAACCATACGCGGTATACGCGGAGTTGGAGTGACTACCCCTTGTCTTGACTATAAAACTGATACTGATTTTTACGAAAAAATTTCGTTTTCGTTTAATTAAGTACCACAAGCGCACGCCGCGCGCGGGTGGTTGATAAGTTAACGTATAACAGAAACGAATCTGATTGGTCAGCGCCTGTATCCGGCTATATCCGGTTGGTCGAGTATTTAACTGCAGTGAGTCGGTGACCGAAAGGCATCAATTGAATCCAGCCACAGATGTGTTCAGTATAGACAATTGCAGTGCAATGTCTTCGACATTTGTTTACCGCTACCGCCTTTCTGACGTCCAAGTTGTTGGGGAGAGGAGAAATCAACACCTTGTATGTATCAAGTGTTCCTTCTTGATGACCGATGCTGTACAGCTGAGCTGTGGTGATCGATTGTGCAAAGCGTGTGCGGACGAGATATTCTCAAGTCTGGACCACCAATCTGTTGGTTTGGAGGCCAGCGGTGTTGTGTATCCAAGGTAAATTATAGTCTGCGTGCCAGACCCGCCGCAGAAAATGGGGGGTTGCCAATCAGATTCGTTGATTACATTGACGTCACGTTGAAATTTAATTTCACCCACGTTTTGCTAAATTTCTCTCTAAGCTTTTGCGCTATTGTCGTGGGTGTCTGGCTTGCGAGACTAGGTTTAATAGTAGCATCTGTGACCTGTGTCTGCAAAAGTGATGAATGCTCCTTGGTCATTAAATTTTTTATACTTTCAGATGTCCTAACAATAACTGTACAGTCATTTTGAAACAAAACAATGGATCAAAGGTAACTTGGCATATGTGTAAAAGTGTAAGTCTACTGTTGGTCACTGCATGGCTTTGTCAAAGTTGTGCTGACAATATTATTCAAACTCAAAGTCCTCCACTGTGTTCTATCAAGGACTGCCAGGAGAAATTATTCACCATTGAAGATGGTGCATATGTATATTGGATACATAATAACATGTACTGTTACTGTCAGTCGACTTTCTGATACCCTAAACAGATTACATTTATATATTCAGCAATGTTCGCAATTAATGTGCACGTGTACAATTTCAGAGTCTATTTGCAGCCCAGCACATATCAAGCCTGCAGAGATCATTTCACCACAATTAGGTTGTACAGCATGAATTCTTGCCAATTGCAATAATATACCTTAAGGTAACTTTATAAATGGGTATATAGTCATTTTTATTAGCGAATTTTAGTGAATTGCATAATTATTTTCGCTAATAATAAGTCACGCTAAATGTTAGGGCGAGCTAGGTCAAAGGTCAGCATTATTGCTTGAAAATAATAAATTGGCTTAAAATTTGTACCTGCTAAATGGACATAAAGAAGAAATCACTAATATTTGTACCCGTTAATAAACTTAGCCTTAAGGTATGGAGCATATTTTTATGATTCATTGGCATAGCCATGTGATACGTCACTTAATTGATGAGTGTAGACATGCCCACAAATGTGGGGGGCTTCTGAAACCATAGATAATTAACATTATGTACCCATGTGTACCAGGTACGTAGTGTTATTATCTATGCTGAAACTAATCACTGTGTATTGTGTATGCACATGCATATTATAGCGACAGTAATACATAGTGAGTAAATGTACCAAAAAGTGAAGCCTCCTATATAGCTCCTCTGGTACACGTGCATGCATGTGTTTACACCCATAGAATTTCAACACATCTATAGTACCTAGGTATACTTAAAAGTCTTTTGTGCCTCCTCTGGTCCATTACTTTTACAGCTGTAAACCATCCTCACTATTAGTAGCTAATTCAGTATTATAATATTATTCTATAGTACATTGAAGATGCAACCATTCAGAGGGAAGTGATGGGTCTTGTGGTACATTGTCACATGTGCAAGTGGGTTGGTCAACTAAGAAACCATGAGGTATGTATACTTATTATCATGATAGTACGTGTACTTAACAGTTTGTATACAAATATAAATTTTAGCAATCGTTTTTTTGTGCGTAGTAAAGTGACTCACTTTTGCTTGCTTGCCTTGCAGGCTCATATCAAGTCATGCCATGCTCCTTACTCGGCTATAATCAAGGTACATAATAAATCAAAATTATTTCCCTGGCATGTACGTTTGTGATTGTATTCATATGTTGGTTGATTCTAGTAACACAGCAGAGTTGTGGCAACCTTGCTGTTATTTGCAACCCTTTGAAAGAGTGTATATACCCAAATATGCAATAAATATCATT
Source organism: Tethya wilhelma (assembly GCA_964030475.1). NCBI lineage: Eukaryota > Metazoa > Porifera > Demospongiae > Tethyida > Tethyidae > Tethya > Tethya wilhelma. The sequence continues at coordinate 20,283,230 of CAXIPT010000001.1, forward strand.
AATACCAAGTAATGAATAGTAGCATCAAAGTGCATATGGGACCTCAATAATGGTGCGCAGTTTACTATAGGCTCTAGAGGCAATCCATGAATATCCTTATAACTATATGACATTCTTTATAGCATAATATAGCAATGATGAAAATGATTGCTAGTAATTATTTCACCACTGGCATGTACACATTTATATGCTGATATGCAGCCAAGTGGATCAAGGAATGCCACTCACATGATCATGAGTATTGATTCATCTGCTGCAAGAATGGAAGATCCATCACACCTTCGAAGACGATTGGAAGACATTAAATGTGAAGAAAGAGAGGTCAACTTGGAGCAAAACAAGCTGAGAGCAGAACAGGATGAGGTTAGACGTGAAGAAGATGAAGTACATATGAAAGAAATTGAGCTACAACGTAAAAGAGGTAACCTACGACTGAGGCAGAATAGGGTGAGAGAAAAGGAGGACAATTTGAAGAAAAAGCGGCAGGGAATGGTCATGAGCGAAGAAGATTATGCTAAATATGTTGAAGAGTATTTTAACAACATGAAGATGGTTCAAATCACAACTAGTGATACTGAGGAGCAAGAAAGAGAGGTAAGCAAAATAGAGCACCATTTTCCCAAAAGGAGTTACAAATAAATGTTCCGGGTAGCTATACAAGTATGGTTCACATTCCAAACATAAACTATAAGTGTATAATATACTCAGCAAATAAAAAATTTAATATTCTGATTAACTATAATGCATGGTTCAAATTCCAAACATTATAAACTACAAGTGTATGCTAACTTGGCAAATACAATTAATAATTGAAATCTTTTCCCTGAGCCTGACTTCACTGCATGCATGCATTTATATTCTATGCCAGTACACACAGTTTATGTGGAAGTATTATACAACATTATGCAGGTGCCACATGCACGGTTTGACCAAGAGCCTGAATTGGAGTACACCGGTACAGTTAACAGTGGAAGAACTTCTGACATGTTTGTATCTGGAGTCCTCCCTTCGCACACTCCCTCACCACAAGAGAATGAAGCACCAACACTCAATACAACAGTTTACCAAGAGAGCGCACCACCCAGTTCTAATCATGATCGGTTGGCCATGCCAACAAGCCAGCATACCAGACGACAAACCGATCAATCTACTTCTAATTTTGGTCGACATCCCATCTATAATGGACGAGCTGTAACTACTGCAAACTACCCACAATCAGCTTCTATTCAAATGTCTCCAATTGCTGTTTTAGCGAATTCACAGATTGAAAGTCAAGGAGGATACTCTGTAAGTCAATCTCCAACTGCTCAGCTTGTGTCTGGGCCAACTCTGTCTCAGACTCCAGTGCAAATGACAGCTGCTGCATCAAATTCTCTGACCAGTAACTATCTTCTCCAAACTGAAGCAACAGTCACTGTGAGTGGCAGGGCCAACAGTTTGTCAAATTCCAAGGCTCGCAATGGAGCCAGCTGTCAGAAATGTGAAATGTTCAAGGGTGTTGTGGTAATGTTGTGTGAGACAGTTGCAAGCATCAAAAACAATCCACGTAACTTGTCTCCCACCATGAGATGTAGGAAGCCAGAGTATCGGTATTCCTGTTGATGAGTTTAATAAAACAACTATATTAATAATGTATCAAAATGAGAAGCCAGTTGAAAACATGGCTATATTGTGGATAATAATTATTAACTTTTATGTGATAATCCAGATTTACCAACTATATACAGCCTCCTAATACCATGCACCTAATCTCACAAAGACTCATTATATTCTCCTATCACTTTACTACCTCTCCCTCTGTTGTCAATTTATTGACTAACAACTATTTTTTTGTATACATGTGCGTTTTTGTTGCGTTTTGTGAACCAGTTTAAAAAACAACAACGTAATGTTGGTACTGGGTACGTCCCATAAATGACGCGCGTTAACGATATTCATTGTTAATAATGACGCAATTGCATAATATTCATTTGTACATGTATATGCATGGTATGTGGGGACTATAGTAGTGGGGAGATCACCTGGGGAATACCCTGCTAAGTCATTATGGGGGACATTGAATAACCTCGAAGATCTGTTGTAGTTTCCTTCACTTCGGCCGTTCGCTAAGCTGCAAATATGTCTTCACTCTGTGTAACCAATTCCATGTTAGTCAACCCAGAAGATCGCGCTAAAAGAGACAAATACACTTGTCCAAAATGCCATAATATCCTACAATCTCCTGTCCAGCCGAGCTGCGGACACTGGATGTGTAAACAATGTGCTGAGAACCTTTTCAAAGCTGAAATGTGAGTGCATTTTAGAAGGCCTTTATTTTTTTTGCAATAATGTCAATCAAGTAGCTGTAATTTTTTTTATATCAATGTTACTAGAAAAAGATTATTCACTGTATAATATTTTCTTCAGTGCTCCCAGGTGTTCGAAACAAGATTGTAAAGAGGTTCTAACTGAAGAAGAAGGATCATTCGTAAGTTTTTGTTAACAGTCAATGCAATTTGTATGATTGTTGGACACACACTGTCACACACACACAAAAGTAAGGTTAATAATTTTTTTTGTCTCCGTCACACAGTATTTTCCCGATCACTTTGTCCGCAAAGACATTGACAAGATCAAGATCTACTGTGCCTATTCCGAGAAAGGCTGTACCTGGTCTGGTACGTATGGGGAACTCAAGGTAAACAACAATAGCAAGTGTTTTCTGTTGGCACATTAATTTTAATGTTGATTATTTTTAATGTCGAATATTAAGTTGTGTGATTAATTTCCGTTTGTTTTGTGATCCTTGTTTTGCTTTCAGTTCTGACGTGTCTAATGTTGTTGACTGTTTCTTTTTCTCACACACACTCTTCAGACTCATCTTTGTGGTTGTGAGTACCATCGCTTCATTTGTCATCTCTGTGAACAACAGCTTGCTGAGGGCCAAGTAAGTCATTGGTGTACTAATGCAATGAAATGCATAATTTCTAGTGACTAAAATCTGTATCTGTGATTTTTTCATAATAGCACTATCTACGTAAAGTACATGTATGTATACTAATATTATGTTATATGTATATTTGATGCTGTTTTGTGTTGTTTTTTTTCTTTGTAGGAAGAAGCTCATAAGAAAGTTTGTCCCAAAGCCCTGTGTGATTGTCCACTTGCCCATATTGGCTGTACGACAAAGGATAAGGTGTGTGTGTGTGTGTGTGTGTGTNGTGTGTGTGTGTGTGTGTGTGTGTGTGTGTGTGTGTGTGTGTGTGTGTGTGTGTGTGTGTGTGTGTGTGTGTGTGTGTGTGTGTGTGTGAAATATTGTGTGCGTGACTGTACATGCTCTGAAAGAAAGGTAGAGGAGAGAGAGAGAGAGAGAGAGAGAGAGAGAGAGAGGCAAAGATTGTTAGTTGTTAGTTTAGTTGTGTTACAGACCTTCATATGTCTCATAATCTACACCCCTCGCGGCCTCAAAGTCTTACATGACATCACCAGCCACAGTATCCTATCCACAGATGCCATAGAATGTGGGCGAACCCACTGTATCATGTTCTTTTATGCAACATTTTTATCAGCTTTGAACTAACTTGGGGTTAACTGTTAGGGAAATATCCCAGTGATTACCCATTGTGTCTAGTGTGGACACAAGTATCATTAGGATTAGCTACTGATGTTTTTGTTTTGTTTTGTTCTTCCTGCCAGTCAGCTTTCACTATTGTAGATATAGCATTATAGAAACCAATAAACTAAGTTTAAGAAGTACCACAATGTTAGTTATTTTACATTATCATGTACACAGATGACAAGGAGTGAGGTTCATGAACATGTTACAAGCAACCTCGTGGAGCATTTCGAATTTGTAGCACGAGCTATCGACGTCCTCAACAAAAAGGAGATATCCTCCTCCCCCTCCCCTCTCACCCCTCTACACGACTCTGTAATCATCGACAACGGCTACCACTCTCTCGTGACAAACGCACTTGGTATGGACGTGGAAACAGACACAGCTGGTTCTCATCATGAGCCTGGCAGAGTGAAAGGGCTGCGTTACGAAACCGACGGTGGGGAGCCTACTGAGAGAATCGAGATTCCTAAAGTTGGAGGAAAAACTGGTATGAGGAAGAAGGGAGGACGTTGTGCGGCCGACGATAGTGACGAAATTGACGGTGGAGAATATGAAGTGGACAGGCTCAAACAGCATCTGAAGGCAGGTTTGAGCGTGGTGACACCGGATGACTTTACAGGACAAAGGTTCACCGACGTTCTCCATCAGCAAGTTACGGAGAAGGTGCTTGCAAAAGAACTCGGGAAACTGAGACAGGACATGGAGAGCTGGTTCAAGTTAGAGACCAAGTCGCAAATGGAGGAGATCAGTTCTGTTCGAGCACTCTGCACAAAAGTAGAGAGGAACATGAGAGCAAAGAACTCGGAAGCCGAAGACACCAACTTTCGACTTTCGTTGCTTGAGAATTGCAACCACGACGGGTCGATGATTTGGAAGATTCCTCAAATCTCTCAGAGGATGTCTGATGCTCAAAATGGCAAGTACACGTCAATCTTTAGCCTGCCCTTCTACACTGGAAGGTATGGCTACAAGATGTGCATGCGCCTCTACATCTTGGGAGATGGAATCGGCAAAGGGTCTCACATGTCACTGTTCTTTGTCCTGATGAAGGGAGAGTTTGACAACATCCTCCAGTGGCCCTTCACTCACAAGGTCACCTTCAAGCTCATCAACCAGGCAGGAGGGAGAGATGTGGTGGACACCTTCCAACCAGACCCCATGAGCAGCTCCTTCCGTAAGCCACGATCAGACATGAACATTGCCAGTGGGTGCCCAAGATTTGTCTCTCTCAGTGAACTTAGAAACAATGGCTTCATTGTTGATGACACCATCTTTATCAAATGTGTTGTTGACTGCAGTACAATCCGTCATCCCTGAACCTATAATACTAATCTCTTTCTTCTATTCTACATATATAGCTGTGTTTGTTTTGTGCTTCAGTAGAAGTTACATATGCTTTTTTTTTTTTAAATCTCTGTAGTTTGTAAAAGTATGTGTATGTACTGTAGCACCCCACACTCCCCCTCCCTTTATTGTGTGTGAGGGATGATATACTTCTCTCTTAGTGTCCTAGGAGAGAAGTATATCAGTATAGCTGTCTTCTGCGCCCAGTGGCATGGCACAGGTGCTGCTGCAATGAAGAAGCTATATCTCAAATTATAATTTGTTACTTTGGCCCTTTCCTCTTGATTAACTAAGTGACAAAATTATGATCCTGTACTATGATTATTATTGATGTCAAGTTTTATGTTTGGTTTGTGTTCAATCAAATTAACGTTTTATTGCCCTCAACATTAATTTTCAGCTGAGCTGTAGGTATACGTAGCTACAACCTAGACCATCTCAAATCGTACAAGTAGCAAAAATTTCAAAAAAATAAGTAGTGTAGGAATGGGCAGTGCGGTAAAAAGTATTGGAACAAGGAATGTCTCAATTTCGGCACATGACTACTTCATTTTTATGCTTGATCCCTCATATGGATCCTCAGTATCATAAATGTAATGATAATAAATTATTATGTACGTAGTATACCATAGCTTATTATTGCATTGGTTTAAATTCCTACTAATCAGTTAACTAAGCAGTGGAGTAAACTATAACAGACAGGTAACTTATACTGGACTGCCAGCCAAGAGTTGGTTATAAAAATGAAGTAGTCATGTGCCGAAATTGAGACATTCCTTGTTCCAATACTTTTTACCGCACTGCCCATTCCTACACTACTTATTTTTTTGAAATTTTTACTACTTGTTCATTCACTTTTTTCAACACTACAGTGTGGAGACTATCAGAGACTGGTTAGTCCCTACAAAAAGCTTGAGTAGCAGCTACATTACACTGGAGCAGGCTAACGCGCATGCGCATATTAATAATGCCAGGTGGATAATGACCTTTGAACCTACAAATGGCTACATTGAAGTACATGAATTTATACTCTCAGTTTCAAAGCTTTCTAGTTTTTGTTTAGGCTTATTTGTGATGAAAACGAGTATCAAGGAATGTACTACCTATGAAAAGGAGTTACTTTGTGCTATCAAAGTTGGCTCAACACATTCTGGTTCTCTGGAAATTCTTTTCAAGTAAGTCAGTCAGAAAGTACGTACGTTAGGACAAAAACGGCACTATGGTGGCTTCCCATTTAGCACTCTCTACTAGTGCTGAGGAAAGTTTCTGTGAGTTTTAGGCCTTGCATGCGATTGGTAATCTGTCGGTTAGAGCCTCTGAGCAAGTTTGAAGGCTTAATTTTGTTTTGCTAGATTTTTATGATCATAAACATTTTGTATTGTGTCTATGGGACATTCGGCCCATTCCTACTATACGTACTACCGTACGTATGATATAGATAGCAAACGACATGTACTTATGAATAATTGTGATGTGGTGATGTAGGGTACTTACCCTGGTGAAACCCCTTCATAGTCATTACATCATCTATAATCGATCTCATTGGTTTAACTTGCAAAAAATCATTACATCATCTATAATTAATCTCATTGGTTGGAAATCAGATGTTTGCAGTTCTTAATATTCATTGTTCAAACAGAGCAAACCAACCGCAGACAACTGTGTTTTGAAATTGTAAACGTTTGAATTTGTAATTGTGTCAATTTAGAGCAATTTGTTTGTAATGGATCATGTAGTCTCGGACGAGGCAAATAAATACACGAAGTTCAAATTCGTTGATCAGGAGTGGAAGTCGTACATCTGTGCCTACTGTAAGAACCTTCTGAGAGACGCTGTGCAAACAACATGTGGACACTGGCTGTGTATGAGGTGTATAGACGACTTGCTTCACATCGAGTATACCAAAAAAATGTAAGTGTCAGAGCTATGATTCCATGAATTTCTGCGCTGATAAAACTTTCCATGCATAACCGTGACACAAATAATTGTCTAAATTGTAGCACTGCAAGATGTCCTGTTCAAAGTTGTAGTAAACAGCTAAGAAAGTCAGATGGGACTGAGGTAACTGTAACTAAATACGTGTTTCGTAATAAATTTGATGGTGTAGGTGTTTGTTTACGTTAAATCCTCAATTGATAAATTATGCAGTATTATCCGGATCAATTTGTTCGGCATATTGTTAGAAAACTGAAGGTTGTTTGCATCTTTCTTGAGTGCCAATGGAGTGGAGAATACCAACATTTTGATGTAGGTTCAGTAGTTTGCAATCTATCATTTGATGCATTGGATAATTTATGTGGTTTGTGATGTCACTACATCTGGCAGGCTAGACGTACCTAGTGCCTCGCTTATGTACACTGCATGGTTCAAGTTTTTTTTTATGATGCCCCAATTAGTGTATTGTTATACCATGCAATGCGTCCTTATTGGTATTCGGGGTGTGCCATCCCATTGTATGCCAATATTCAGTGTGGTGTCATATGCACATGCAATGATGTCATGCATGCATGTGGGTGCCAGTATGTGAATATTCATGATCATGACCATAAAAAAAAATAGTAATAATAATGAATTTTAAATTCAATGTTTATTGTCATGCAGGACCATTATAGAACTCAGCACTTGGTATATAATGCTACGGTAAGTATAGTAGCAGTACATTTAGCCTTGTTTCCAGACTATATAGCAGCCCACACAGATCAGAATGGTACCTGTATAGACATGTTATTGTTTTTCTCTATTATGACAACTGTATAATTTAATAGTAGTAAACAATTATACAGCCCGAAAAACGCAATCTTGCATCTAAAGCGGTTGTGGACTTCAGGAGATTCGAAGGCATGGCTGAAAAAGCAAAGAAACTTTGTCGGGAGATTAAAAATACCAAACAAAAAGAGCACCTGAGTGACATTGGAGAAGAACTTTCAAAGTCTATCCAGGAGCAAGTTGACGATGCTGAACCCATTCGCTTTGAAGTGAATGTAAGAGTTGAGAGTGCAGCTCAATCCACAGCAAGTCTGGGAAAAGCAGGCCTGCAGACGCCAAGCGAAAAGTCATTGACTTGGAATGCCAAAGACTCAAATGAGGTATAATTATATATACACTGTATAGCCAGAAATATACTGACAGTCAAAAAATTTAACAATTTGCTCTGCAGAATGTAAAATAAAAAATTATTATTGACGGATATAAATGTGACAATTTGGACATTGACCGTCAAACTGTCAAATATAAAATCTCCATCAATATTTCCAGCTATACAGTAGTTCTATCAATATTTGTGTATGGCATGTTTCCTTATACTGTTAATTAAAACTCTGTTTTGGAATAACTGTGGCATTGTAAATCCTTTGTGGTTGCTAATCAAAACTCACAACCATGTTTGTTAATTATAGATGCACCCCATGACCACCCATTCCTTTTTTTTGTATTTTTTCCACCTGCACACTTTCAGCTGGACTGTCTGTACCCACCTTCTATTCCTCAAGAAGATAAGACCTCTAAGACCGCTCTTGTCACAGGAGCATGTGGACATGGTGGTGGATCACCTCCCAAGCTTAAGTCTCCTGTCAAGGAACAAGTTGTTCTAAAGCTGCAAAAGGAAAAGGCTGAGCAGCCTAACCCACCACTATCTGACCACAATCAAGGTTCACCCAAACCACTATTGCCACCAATTGGAGCAATAGCAAGTACCACTTCTAAGACAGGACCACCACAACATCATGCCCAGTTACCAGCCAACTCTCAGACTGAGTCTCCGACATCTGTAGCTGAGGCACAAGTCCCATCACCAAGATTGAGAAGGCATCGCCGGAATGTGTCTCTTCCTGTGCTTACGCCACCTCACCTTCCACAAGCTGGTCGTACTTCTTCTGCTCACCCCCCTGGCAGTGGTTCCCACAAGCAACAACCATCGTCCCGTATACCTCTTGGGACTATCAATGGTAATCAAAAGTAATTGAGAAAATCTAAAAGTGACATGAATTTGAAATCAAAAGACTAAAAAACAAACGGCACTAGTCTTTAAATGCAAGGTATCATTAATTTTGTAAGTAACTCTGTTTGATCCCACTGACTATGTATATAATTGTTTTGCTGCCACTAGCAATTAGCTATTCTGCAATTGCTATTGTTGTAAACTCTTTGATAGGTCTCATGAGTATTAAAGTGTATAGGTATATGCCCCATTCATGATCATCTGTTATAATATTATATTACTTTTGTAATTACTATTTTGTGTATAATTAATTTTTTGTCTCAATGTTGTTCAGCCTAGCTGAATCTGGCAATGGACCGGCATATACGACAATTATTTTTATGCTTATTACATACAATACCTAAGTATAATGTACCTGGTTTCAATTTCAGTGTAATATTTTTGTTACCCATACACTGCATCCAAGACATAGTTGTATAGGTCATTCATTATACATAATGTCACATTATTAATTGCATTTTACTCCATGCACAGACACTGTCCATCAATATGCATTTTATATACTTCATAACTTTTAATAACTTCATTATTGCATGGTAATTCTACAAGTAGTGTGGCAAGTAGTCTACAAAAAGATCTACAGACTAACCTAATTACCGCCTGGGAGTAGGAAAAAATTGTTTCTAGCTAACTTCTTTGAGACTTAATAGCTGTTACAAATGGCTGATATATTGGCATGAAATCTACACAGCACAACAGAAAAATTTTGATTTCTTCATTGATGGACTTCTCACAGCTTGTTAGTAGGGTCGGGATTAGTCTAGTCCTAGACCCCGCCTTTTCCGCCCAGCGAAAAATGGGGGTCTAGAAAAACTGGCACACATTTTGTGTTCTCTGCTCAAAATCGGGCAGAGCCAATCAGATTGCTTACATGAAGTCATGTGACTAAAATGTCACATGACATTGCGTTGATTTTGGAAGTCGCGAAAATTGTTACTTGTAAACTGACCAGTCTGTAGAATTTTTGCGTGTGTGTATTGAAGTTTTGAAACCTGTTGAAACTCGAAACAACGAGCCATTAACATCGCTGAAGCTAGCGCTTTCATCTCTGATTGGAACAGATAAGAATTTATTTTTTACAAAGGCATGAGCTACGTGGGTAAGGTTAGCCTGACCTTTTGACTTGAAGCAGTCGATCATTCGGCGAAGATTACTTACTGACTACTCTTTTCTCAAAGCCTATTGTTCACTGTAAAGTCGCCTGCTTGGGCACAAAAAAAGCGATTGATACTTGTCGCGAAATGCAGTAAGACCCATAATAAATTTTTGAGGTCAAGCTGCACGTGACAGCCGAAACGCACGTGTCAGTGCAGCGGCAACGCTTAGAATTCGAGATTTATTTTCTCATTAATATATTCATGAACAGGCGCACTGCTTACTGTGCAATTTCGTATTCTTTTTTTTTTCTGTTGACGATCTTTGCCAGCAACTTTCAGTTAGATCTCCGTATTCAGTGGATGACTAGCTACATGTAGGTACAAAGCAGCTAAAAATACACCTACCACAAAAGTAACTATTTCATGAATAAGATCATCTAGGTAGCTTCCTCTGGGCATGGAACATTTGCGTTTCATAGACATACAAAAGATAAATTCAATTTCATTCACACAATTTTGGTCTGAAGTTACTTCAGTGCTAGTAAGTTTTGTGTCCGGGGTACAGCAGCTGAGCAGTCCTTGAAACAAAATCATGTCACTGATGATGCTATATTTGGCCTCCAGTACTGAACGTACTAACATAACACAAACTAATTTTGATAAAAATGGATTGCAAACACCTCATTAGAGGGGTAAAACATGATAACTACCACATGGGTATCAAAAAATTACTTAATACACTGACAATGTTGGTAACCACAGAAAAATTGAAGCTGTCACACATCAGGACTGAATGCAGTTAATATTTGAATTACAGAGGGTAACATATAGTAAAATACTCCTCCTGAAGAAAGTGGTAGGACTATTTGTGAGCAGGTAAGTCATAAAGTTGACTAGGACCATTCTCTACAGTAGGGAAGAATAAAAGAAATTGTCAATTTCACACAAAAGGTTACACTAGTACATAGGATAGGTGTAAAGGTGGATGTGGATATTAGACAGGTAAAAGTACTATGTGATCCTGCTTGCCAGTGTAAAAGTATGCAAAATAAGTCTTAACTGCTTCATACCAAGTCTCTAGTATTCCAGAATTGGTATGTTGATTTACAAAATGTATCAGTTGATCGGGCAACATGTTTATGTAGTAAATAACCTACAAAAGTGGATACAGAGGGCATTAAATGATGTTAAATGAACTTACAGGCATATATTTGTGTATAAGAGTTATCAAAGTGAAGCACTTTTGTGCTACTTTTACAAAACTACACTCATCTATGCACAAAGCAAACAGTGAAATCGATACATACAAGGCTATACTGGTGGAACATTTGCGTTTCATAAGCAATCAAAGCTTATGATTCAAACACGAATGACTACAATAATAGTACAACACAATTTACAACTTTTACCTGTGTCCGTCCTTTACTTTTGTAACAAGAGGCTGTTGAGCTTGAGGCAGCTGTACGCCATTTTTTAGTTCAAACAAAGCAAGGGAACAACAACACGCAAATACTGTTCATTGTGACAGAAAATTATTCACATTTTACAATTTCAATCCTTCATAGACTTCTCTACACCGACAGTTCTCTTCGTGAGCACCAACTCAACCAAAAAGACGGTTGCAAACACTTGGCCTCTTCTGGGCAGCCATTTTTGTGAAAAGTGCTGACACGCCCCTTCCGTTATTAGCTCATGGAAAATAAATTTTGCGCGAAAATTACACGTGCGTTTCGGCTGGTGAATCATGACAGAGTTGCATTCCAGAATTTCACCGGAAGTGCACCAGTTTTTCTAGACCCCCATTTTTCGCTGGGCGGAAAAGGCGGGGTCTAGGACTAGACTAGGTCGGGATTAGGACCACCCCCATTGTCATGACTATAGATCTACCCACTACTTCCAAAATGGTCCACCATTTAAACTACTTTACGGGAAAATATAGTCGGGAAATGATGTGGTATTATAAGGTATTAAACAGAATAGAGCCTTGAACAGCCATTCAGTGCATTGCAACTCGATAGAAAACTGCAGATGATGCAGGCCTTTATAAATGGTATATAAACAATCATGGTCAGGCACTTTCAAATTATATAGAGGCCAGCATGAATAAAAGCTAGCCTTTATCACTTCAAAGTTGTGTTGTTACTTGGCTACATCAATCACACACAAGCTCTCAAATCTAACGATTAGAAATCTACATATTATATATTACACTCTTAATAGAATGCACAGCATAAATAAAGTAAAGGCTACATGGTAGAGTGCATCCAGGAGACACCCAAGAGTGAGCAATGTTGACTTCAGGTAGATAGCCAGTGGGAAAGAGGCTGAAGTCACACTAAACAACCAGAGTTTTGCTCAATTTTTGTGTTCATTCACTTATTTAGTCATATTTCTCAGTGAATGTATGGCAGAAACTTACTATTGCCGTTTAGCTGTCCAGATATCTTGTCTAAAAGATGAGTAAAAATCAAGCCTGCTTCTTCCCGCCCCGGCCCCAGAAACTGTTCCCGCCACAGCGCGCGGTGGTGCGCGTTATTTAGAAAAGAGTAATACGCGCGCGCATATGCGATTATCTGTAATCTCATTGGTGGAAGTCACGTGTGTTCAAAAAGTCTTCAACATAATTTGCTGCGCCGATGGATCATCATCATGATGTAGTCTGCCCCTATTGTAAGAACCCTCTGAAAGACCTCGTGCAGACAGCATGTGGCCATTGTGGGCATCAGCTATGTGAGTCCTCTTCAACGGACTTGTAAGTAGCTCTTTATTTTACATGAATTTCCCTTTTTAAGTACTAATAAAACTTTTCCATGACACAAATAAATTGTAGCACTTTTGGACGTCCTTCTTATGATGAGCAGCAGAAAGTAAGTTAATAGGGGTAAAACCATTATCTAGCTATAAATTGATGCGTTAATGTTTTACGCTAAATCTTGTAATCAATGTGTTGTTTGTCCATGGACTGGACAATACCAGCAATTTCAAGTATGTAGGTTGGCAATTTACCACAAATTTTTGATATTTGTCTTATAATTATATTAGCCTCTTCCTCAGACTCCTTTCCGTGAGTGAAAGGTCAAAGGGGAGCATGGGGGGTCCTTATCAAATTGTGTATTTGTCACACCATAATTGCATAGCATTTGTGCTTTGACTTTCTATTGAATACAAACAATAGTGGTGCCACATGTAGTATGTATGTGGGTGCTATACTCATGATCATGGCCATACTATGTAGGAACATTACATTGCTGAACACTTGACATCTGCTGTGGTAAGCCTTTAGGTAGCCTCATTCTCAGGCCTTCCTCGGCACATAATATTATTTTAAATTTTGTGAGTTGGAAAATTAAGAGGCTACCTTTAGGAGTGTTGGAAGCCTGGGAATGAGGCTACTGGCCTAGTTTCTTTGCTTTCATGCCATGACTTTTGATTTATTATTGACATCCCCTTGATGGCATCTGCTTTAGAAGCAAGACTCCATTCCTCAGTCTGTATATTACACAATGAATGCTATTAATTACACACATATATCCTATACAGAAAGACATGTATATTGAACAAGAACTTTCTCAGGAGCACACTAATAATAATTCCATCAAAAGTGGCGAGCAGTCACCAACCACTAGTGACAAGTCATGTTCTGATAGCTCAGATGAGGTATATATGTATTATTATTTTGATGATGAAACTTAATTTCAATAATTGCTTGCTAGGCTGTACTTTTGTTACCCCATAAAAATATTATTTCCATTGTGTGGTCTCAAGTGACCCTTTTTTTCCTTGTCTGCAAGTTACTGCACAAACCTATTGTTTATTTTCCCACTGCAGATACCTGGTTTTCAGTCAGAATTTCAGTGCCCACCAGCTGTTATTCAAGAAAACATAACTAAGACATCACTTGTCACAGGTTCGTGTGTTAAATCACCCACAAAGTCTCCTGTGAAGGAACAAGCTGTTCTAAAAGAAAATACTCAATCTGGCCCACAACCATCTGACAGTCAACACAAACCATCTGTACTAAAACGCCAAGACCTATTACTTCGTAAACCGCTGGGAGTTATTAATGGAAATTCAAATATGGTAGATTCGAAACCAAAGGAGTTGGAATACAAATACCCCTCCACTTGTAGCATGTTCAAGTCGAGTGTTGAGAAGGTCTTGTCGAGTGTACCAGACGACCATCAATGTACACCAGATGGGAAATGTCTTGAAGAATTGAGGTCTGGAGTTGAGCGTTGTGTCAATGATAGCCGTGATAGCCGTAAGGAGAACGATAAACCTTAAATCATTTATATGTCACTAACTGAAATGTAAGATTATACCTCCTTTTGTAAAACTTTATAGGTATAGCAATCCATTTCAAGTTGATAATTATACAATTACTGAACATAACAATATTTTTTTATAAGAAACATTTTGGGTGATTGAACAATTTGAATTCTGTCGAAAAAGGTGCAGGATACAATAGTTTACAATACAAGACGAAATTATGTACACAAAAATATCATATGTATACATATATACAATTATCACAAAACACAGTCACAACACTAACACTCAATAGCACACACACTGGGTCCAACATGCAGCAACAAGTTAGGAGTCTTCACTCTCAATCTCCTTGGAATCATGTCCATCTTGACCTTATTGACGAGGGTCATTGACCTCAAGAGGTGGTGCTTCACCTCCCACGGACGAATCCTGGGACACTTCTCCAAGAGCAACGCCACTGCTCCCGTCACATGGGGAGCTGCAAGCGACGTGCCCGATATGTAATTCTCGCACGACGTGCACTGAAGATTGCTCTGCCTGTACGAAGCAGTTCTGATACCCATTCCTGGCGCTAAGATATCCACACACTGTCCCAAGTTGGAACGTACGCTAGCTTGATCGTCACTTGTTGTAGCGGCTACCGAGATGACCCCGTGGATAGAAGCGGGGGAGACTTTACACGAATTTCCACTCTTGCTCTTAGCTGAGTTGCCGCTCAACCCGACGACAGTTATGCCATGCTTCACTAGGTTATCGATGGCACGTTTGATCGCCAAATTTTTAGCACCATAGATCGATAGATGAATCACGGCGGGATTGTTACGATAGCGAGTACGATTATAGACACACTCGAGTCCTTTGATCACCGAAGATACGTTGGCGGCACCTTCACAATTCATCACACGCACGGCAAGTAGATTAACGCCAGGGGCTACCCCGTTCTTGGTCCCTCCGACCACACCTGCCACTGCAGTTCCGTGTCCGTGACAGTCGGCCCCGTGCTGTCTGTCGGCTGGATCAGTCACTGTTAGCTCATCGATCATATCGCAACCAGAGAAGATGGCTCTGTGTGTGACAGAATTGAATTAGATATAATATTATCAAGCTCTTTTTCATTGAACTATAGTAATTATAGTTATTAGTTTTTATTAATACAATTGAACAGCTAGGAAGTGTAGCCTCGTGCATTCCTAGCCAGGCACCTCTTAGCTTTTAATGTTAGAAGCACATTGAGGAAGTGCCTTGGTATACGTATATACAAGGCTATAGGAAGTAGATGTTGTACTGGCTATACAAAGTATGTACACCAAGGTCTGCTCTTAAGACAGATATATTGTGTGTGAAGCTAGATGCACTTTCTGAGAAAGACAATACTGACACTGACCTAGTTATATCTAAAGAATCCAGTAGTCATACATACAGGAATACTACCTCAAATTCTCAAGGTCATATAGGCACCTGAATGGCTCTGCTTTTTTCACGCTACTATAGATACTTGTCTGAGCAGGCATTGGGAGGGTAAAGGTTCCTCTAGGTTAGGGATTGTTTGTAAACATAAAACCGCTCGAATTTTCATAAAATACCAACCTGTCTTGAAAGTGATCATGATTGTAGTAGATTCCCGTGTCAAGGACGTACACGTCGACCCCCTTTCCCGTGAGGTTACAAGGAGGATTATAGCGATGGTTGAGAGGAACCCGGTCCACTTGGTCGATCCGATCGATCCCCCACGAGGTGACCGTACGACTGATAAACTGAGGAGAAGATGAGGCTGTCTGGTTGCTCTGGTCCTGATCAATTGGAGGAGGAGTGGAAGTGGATTGGTCGCTCTGGTCCTGGCCGATTTGAACGATCTGGTCCTCCTCTACAAATGACACTATAGTTGAGTTGAGAACCTGTCCACGTGTGTGTGTGTGTGTGTGTGTGTGTGTGTGTGTGTGTGTCTGGCTGTATACAACTTGGTAAAGAGCCTTAAGGAAACCTGCTTAGCTGGTAAAGGGTCACCATTTAGACAAGTTAACATACCACAGACATGGTGTTACATATCTATTGCCATACCAGACTATAATACCGCTGTACAAAGAAACACATCATTATTACACATACCTAGACAGTATTGATGTTAAATGGTTACAATAAGCTGCTACGTGGGGGATCACAATTTTTCAAAGTTTAATCTAATCGCCATGGACAACATAACATACCACTGCACTACAGATGACAAGAGGTGTGTCCCATTAAGTTACACACCACAAAAGTGCACATGTAACTCGATACCCCTGTCTACAGGCAAACACATGTCTTACGCATGTTACACTGCAACAGAGCAGGACTAAATCAGACCGTGAAAATATGCTACTAGACATCGTTCACAGCAAGGATCGATTGGGGAATACTCTTAGACTCTTTGGCCTTATTATGAAAGAATGTAGAATACAAGAAGAGGAATATTTGCCTATATTATATAAGATACCGACGGCAATCAGATATCATATCGTACAGGTTGCCAATTTCACTCCAGCTACGAACATCTTGCAATGCAAACCACAAGAATTTTAAGGACCTTGCGCACACACAAACACGCACACACACATTGCACACACACATAGGGATAATCAAAATTATGAACATACGTATATACGCTACTCGAAAGCATTTCAGACAACTATATAAGGAAGGCAAGACGGTCTTACATAATACAATATCCCGCGAGAAGATTGTATTGCAAAGTCTAAATAATAGCTAGTTTCAAATGGCCTGCAAGTACTCAATATAGCAGAGAACCTTTGGAATATTAGACATGCTTGAAATTGTTGAGCTTTTGCTCTCTGCAATACTTCAAAGAAGCACTGACTATGAATATTTGCCCCAGTGCAAATTTCTAAATGACTTATCCATTCATGTAGTACTTACCCAGACACTCAGAACATGCATGCATACATCTACACCATGTAAGTTGAAAGAGAGTACTTTATAGACATGTACACTAGGTCACTTTAACGAGGTCATTGTCTGTTAATTATCGTGGTTGAGTCAGGTTAATCAGACATTTGAGATGAAAATAAATTTAAGGATCGAAAACTCGACTGTTGATTGTTGGAAATCTGTCTATAGGACAGATAATGAACATCTCAAAATGACTGTAACATAAAACTAAGCAAATTTACTTCAAGTCATACATCTCATAGTTTTTGACATGGATAACCGATTGCAGTACATGTATGTATGCATGTACCATCTTAATTCCCTTAGGCAAAGTAATCTTGAGTCCAATAAAATGATTTGTTTTATGCTCGTTGATTAGTCCTCGGGAGTTGGTTAAGAAGAAAGTGTAAATAAAATTACCAGAAGTGATGGAATGTACATCAGACTCATCATGCAGCCATAACTCTAGCTCTTTCAGGCGTTGTGTCCACCCGATGGCTGATCAATTTGAAGACTGAAACAGTGATGGCTTAGCTTTGTGTAAACCAGGCCCTCCCCACTATGCTTAGCGCTTATTGCTAAGCACGGGGAGGCATAAGCGCTAAGCATAGCAGGGAGGGCCTTGTTTACGAGCCTAGTGATGGTTAGTTTTGCATGTCAAAACTAGCTGACCTAACGAACTAAATTTCAAACATTCCAAGTGGATAAAGAAATAAAAATTAATTACTCTATTAGAATATTTCTAGAATAGAATAAGACTAGAACAATAAGTTACGTGTTTCATTCTAGTGTCATTCCTATGGTCATCCAAAGAGCATTCTAGTAGCATTTTTATGCTATTCTAGTTATACTCAAGTGCTCATTCAAGTCTTATTCCACTAGAATGGTTCTAGAATAGACCGACACACACACACACACACAC
>CAXIPT010000001.1:20308344-20330844 GCA_964030475.1 Tethya wilhelma
CTCTCTCTCTCGTTGGAAAACTTCATTGATTTAATACACATGTTACAAAAATCAACATGAATGAACAATGAGGGGTGAAGGTATCCAAGGTCACCTTGTCATAATGTTCTACAAAAACATTGCACAATCACTTGGCTTCAGCCGCTAATACATAACACAAAACAAATGTAAATAATATTTATATAATGATGATACCAAGAGAGAAGTAGAAATAAATGGACTAAAGATAAATAGACCTATTTCTATTGCACCAAATTTTAAATGATCCAATAATAGCCTGTTTTGATGCAGTGTGCAATAAATCAACTGATTGTTTTTTAGATAGAGAGAGTAGATTTGTTAGTTTCCTAAAACCCTGGAAGTTCGGCATACCTCTTGAGCCCATTTCAATTGATAAAAAAGTGACAGTGTACCCAGCCTGTTTAATAGCTGTCACTAAATCAATATATTTCTTCTCTTTTCTGTCTGATGCCTCATTGAATAAGGTATCAAAACACACTGTTAGCTCAAGAAGACAGAATGTTTTCTGAGTTTCATCCCACCATACAATGTCTGGTTTCAATTCAGTTGGGACGATATGTGTATCTCTCTCTCTCTCTCTCTCTCTCTCTCTCTCTCTCTCTCTCTGTATGTGTTTGTGCTTGCAGTAATCCTTACACGATGTACTACATTGTTTAAGTTCACCCTCCGGTCAAGTATGTTTCCGTTCACTTGTTTCAATAATGCAATAGGCATCCTCTCTTGTACTGTTGTACTTTTTTGGAGCTGAAATTGGATAGATGTCAACTTTACATGATTATATGCCATGGACACGTGGAATGGCATTTCCCCCTCTTGTTAGCCAAGAGATGGACACACATGGACTTGTGTTAAGCTTGAGATCACAACACATTGTATGAAGCAGACACCAGGCATTGTACTGTCTGGCAATGCATAAATCCTCTATTAGAGTTGTTTTGATGCTTTTAAAATCCAATAATTGTTCATTATCTTGTGTGACCATCAATTTGTAGCTGTGAGAAGATTTCGTAGTATGTACGTAGGGGTGTGTGCGTGATAATTATAGTGACTATAATCTGTGAGATGTGCGTGTGGGCTGAGAGAGATTCCTGTTAATACAATGAATGAGTTCATCCCTACAATAATAACTATTAGCTCATATTAGTGCATGCATCGTCACATATTGTGATGTCCTTTGACACATAGCAGTTTGACCTTTGCCACATAGTTTTGCATATACATGTACTTAGCACTGTCGTTTGTAGGTCAATCTGAAATGATTGCTTCTTCCTTCCTCCCTATTAATTGTCCAGTGCATTAAGTCGTAGGGTTAAAATTTTTGGCTCAACAAGTAGTCAATAAATAAGTAGTCCTGTTTCCAGGCTAATCAAAAGTTATATACATAGCCCTGAATGCCTGAAGCATTCATAATAAATTATTGTTGACATTGTACTTACATTTTGTTGGTTTAACCTTAATTTTGTGTTTAAAATTATATACCTTGTCAGATAGTTTCGATTTTAAGTTCGGTTGCAAAAAATCTTCTACAAAAAGGCCAACCTCTCATGTGTGTAAAGTGTACATGTTTTCCATAACTCATCTATTGTTAGCGTTTCAGTTAACATAAGTGCCTGTCGTTTGAGTCCTAAGTAGAAAATAATATATATAGTTGCTATTGCAACCACAACATACGTACCTAGCTACTTCAGTCATAAAGGCATTCTTTCTTAGTTGCTTTCTTTTAAACCGTGCAAGAGTCTTGTCTTTTGAAATTGTGACGTGCGTGTTTTTCAAACATGTTGAATGTTTACTCTCTACCTCAGGGTATATTTGTGTGGAGACGTTGCTCAAGCAAGCCTCACCCCTCTCCACCTTGGCCAGTTCAAAGAGAGTGGTCATAAAGTGTTTGAGTGGGCTGCATTGAAAAGACAAACATGTATGGTGGGGAAAAGTTGATACACTTGATCCAGGAAGCACACACACTCTCAATTTGGCACGACTCACTTGGAGATGTTTGGGCCACACTTTTTGCGGTCCCCACTCAAACAAATCCTTTTCTTCATGCGATCACAGAGAAATTTGGTCTATATATAGGCCAAAATAGAAGGAAGCTTGGAAAGTCCAGCACTGAGCTGTCTTTCTGTGCCATTCTAAGGCAGCAGTATTTTAGCATGGACTGTGGTTAATGCTTGTTAGTGTTCTAGATCTGTTGACATCTTAATCAAGTGCAATTTTGTTAGGGGCAGTCACAAGTTTATAAACTCTGTTCCAAACTCATACGCAATGTATGATAGCCCCTCCCTCCCTGAAATCAGTTAGCCGATTGGGAATCATATGAATGAAAGGTTGATGCTTGTGGCCTCGTACCCAGACCTTCCCCATAAAATATGCAACTTGCGAAATATATCATACATGCCAGGGAAGGCCTGGAAACGAGGCTAGATTCTTGTAGACCTGACCTCATTTGATCACTCCTTGTCTATGCACAGTAAACATTGTTTATTAATTCAATTATAGGCTTCTGTAGATTGTTATTACTGTACGCAATGTACTAGCAATACCACTACTAATTAATCACATACTTTCTCATGGTATAATAATTATGTCAAATACAGTCAAGTATTATGAGACCTTACGCTTTAAAGACGATTGAGTTATATACCTTTTTTTTTGTAGCTGAATATTTAATGAGCCTCACCTCTTTTGACGCTAAAATAAATTTTTGTGACAAATTCTGTACACAATTCTGAGAATTTTTGTGGTTTGGTGTTAATGCATCATTACAGAACTGATAAGATAGTGTTCCATTGTCTACATGTGTCTTTCAAGATGGCTAAGGCACATTGACTCCTACCCAGGTGCCTCCTTGTTGCCTGCCATCCTGGTCCACGCAGCTGGTGTTTACTTGCTCCAGTTTTCCCCACAACATTCACTAGACAAGTTTTTCACACACCACAAAAATTTTTATGATACTACATTTCTTTTCTTGCAATGGATTATTCCGCTGTACTTAGTTTTCGTATGCACAGCATGCATTTTGTATGGTGTCAAAAGTCACTCAAATTTGTTTGTTTGTTTGTTTGTTTCAGGGACTGTGTATCTTCCATTTGAGCCACTGCTGTTTCAGTCGCTAGGCAACCCATTCATTTTTCGCTGTGTTGACAGTTGGATGATTGACGGCCAAAACAGGGGAATATCAAAGTGGATTTATAGGTTAGCTAAGTAGTTAGAGGGACGCTGCATACAGTGATGTCTTGTGGCTTGAATATCCACGCACACAGTCAAGGGTTTACCTAATATGACATGCAGCTGGTATGTAACGTTGCTAAGCAATACTCATACAGACAACTCAATGACTGTATAATGCTGTAGTACTACAACTAGTAATACTATTGCACACTCCAAACAGCCATACTCCCTTATAGTTTCACCGTGCACTCTTGCTGCCAGCTATGGTCTTGACTGGACCATATTTACCAGCAAAGGCAAGAACTTCTCTGATGTGCTTAAAGAAGAGCCCAACATCATAAGTTAATTAACCATTGATTTGAGCACTTCAAACAAAGTGCCTATACTAAACGTGTATAGCGTACGAGGATTGCTAATGCAAGTAGCGTACTAGTGGGAGTGAGAGAGCTTTGACTGGCGTTGAGTGTGTGTGCAAATTCTTAACTTCCCACTGTAAGTGTTTGTTTTGTGAATTGAATGCTTTGGGGTGTAAAATTATGATAAATATGCGTACACGTTTCCAAAAAATTTGTGTTATGGTATATATACATATATAATTTTTTTTATTGAGTTAAGCATCAGAAGTGTTGGGATATGTTTGTGTGTGTGTGTGGGGGGGGGGGAATCAATGCTGTGGGTACTACATTGCAATACACACTCTCTTTCTCTCCTCTCTGTAGATCTTGTGCTCATCGTGATTTGATTGGTTCGTCGTTGTCATGTGACCTCTCCTGGCTGACGACCAATCCAATCAATCCTCTCTCTGTTGGACAGATTGTCAATAACCACACACGTGGTACGTATGTAGCATGCATGTAACATGTGCTGCACCTAAACACTTTTTCAACCATCCACCCAGTATACCTTTATATCCTTACCCTCATCCTCCACCTCATGTACCTTATACATACCCCACACCTCATACCCAGTTACCCACCACCTTTCTCATCCTCACCCCTGCAGATATTGCTCCGAATGTTGAATATGTTGAGGTGATCATTCCAGATGATTTTTCAACTTCTTGGCGAAGATTCCTTCCTAATGTGTTCTACAGTAGTGATTTCAATGCTGATACTGACAGTGAAAGGTAAGAAACACACAAACAAACAGCAATTAAATGAAAACAATAAATCAATTTCATGCAATTTGTAGACTATAGACAACTTCATGTGGTCAGGATCTCATTCAAACGTGTGTGATGATTGGGATGAGCATTTCCAGCCTGCAACGTCCACTGTTGTCATTGTATTAGTGCATGCCATGATAGCTCTTTTCCCAGAAATTTGGTATTTATGCATATTTGTTGTATAGGCTCATAATTAGTTTACTACATGATCCTTACCTAAAATGTTTGAGTTTCAATGGTCTGTTGACTAGTACAACTGCATTCCTCTCTCTTTCTCTCTCTCTCTCTCTCTCTCTCTCTGTTACTTATTCAACTATTTTCATTCGAGAGATGAAATATCTCCAGTTTTCTCTCCCTTTTTTGTGTCTATCTATTATAGCCTCGTTTCTAAAAGTTTCTTGGCTAAACTTTGCAACTCACAAAAATAATTCATAAAATACTTGCTGAGGAAGGTCTGGAGACGATCAAGGCTACCTATCTATGATTGTTTGTAGACGTTGTTGTTGTTTTTGATCTTGTTTTGTGCTTTGTCCTAAACACAACGTCATGTTTTCGTGTTTGCCAGCACGCAAACATGAACATGTGGAAATGAGGTTGACATGTTGAGGCAAGGATATCCCATCCTCTCCGTTACCACAGGAGCTAGGAGTAATTAAATGCTAGCCACATTCCCAGGCTCCCCTCTCACCTTAAGGCGAGGAGCGTGGGAATGAGGCTAAGTAAATACACCAACAATTATCAAGAGATTGTCTGTCAGTAGTCCTGTATACCTACTACATATATGTGGTCAGATATAACTAGGAGGCATGCGTATAGTATATATGTGACCTAGTCTCGTTCCCATACCATTTTTGAAGAAATACTTGGGAGGGAAGAGCCTGGGAAAAAGGGTATACATGATCCGACCAACATAATAATAATAATATGGGTATGTAAAACCTAGCTACTCACACAGCTAGCATTGTAACTATGGTAATACAGTTTGTCATGTGACTTAGCAATAGCATGCAAATATCATACTTAAAAGCAAATACAATGCAATTCGATTTGCTTTTGATGCTTGTTTCAGTACTTTGATTTCCGTGTTAGTTTGTTTGTTGGTTGCCAAGTTGATAATCATATACTATTAGCATTTATTAATTCCAATTATTACAGATTATTGAGAGTTGTTGCTTTGATGTCGACAAGATCCATCTACCCAGGTGAAGAACTGTATTCATCGTACTTCACTGTTGTCACTGATGGTTAGATACTGTTTTGTGTATTATGTCACTGCATGTAATGTCATTGTAATTATAGTGTTGTTTTTTTTTAATCTTCCATGACAATAAGTTTGTAAACATATTTATTATATAAAAGTAATGGTTGACACAATGTTTATTGAGGTAAAAACAATAAAAAACAACAATCTGAATTTGAGTTATTTTCCAATAAGGACTGTATAGTAACATGTTGTAATCATTACTATATTTAGAACCGTCGCCTCTGAGTCATCTTGACCTTTTCAACCTCCTCTTCATCCACAACTGCCCAGCCGATCTCAGGGCGGAGTGCAAAGGTTGTCTCGTCCTGACTCACTGCCACAAAGCCAGCATAGAGCTCCATATCGTACGTCTCAGAGAAGTACTCCCACACAAATGGTGTGGAGACCACACCCTTTGTGAAGACATTTGTTGTAGCTCCAGAGAAAAAACCCTGTTTGTTCCAATCCTCAAGGAAGCTATTTCGTTTCATGAATTTCGAACTCATTCCCAGATACGGGAAGAGGGTGAGGATCCATCCGGTGATGTAGGGGCCGCCTGAATTGTTCTTGTGCTTGTAAATACTTTCCCAAAATCCCTCGTTGACTTCTCCTGATGCAGCATTGACAAATTCGGCCAGGATGGGATCCAAAGCGTCTATCCACCATTGTAGATCAAAGCGAGACAGATCGTTTGCCTTCTTGCGAAGTGTCTTCCAATCCTCCACGCTCCCTTCTAGGACAATTTCTGGTATACCACACATAGTGTAGTGAAAGTACTCAAAGTACTCCTTAAATGTGTCCATGAGGACAACCTGAGCAGCCGCTCTTTCTACCGGTCCAGTCGTGGTGAAATCAGGAGTCAGCATTTCATGCATTTCATCGCCAATGTTCTCTCGTATCAGTTTAGAAAACTTGTCAAACATTTCTGGCCAGTTGTTGTCTGGGGAGCCCTTCACGAAATGATCCTGAGCCACTTTGAGTTCCTTTTTCCCCTCGTGGGCTACGAAATGGTGTCTCATTTTTTCAGCATTGGCATTGACGTGTTGGGAGAACCCTTGTGCAATGCACATCCATATCATATCAGGTGAGAGAACCAATGGATAGTGGTGAGCGTAGGCAGAATGAACAGCTGCAACGAAGGCATTTGTGGTGCTGTCGAAGTCGATGATGTGTTTGTGGGTGAAGTTTGAACAGCTCTCGGGGTTGACACCACCTAGTCTTTTCTTTAGAGACTCCATGGGATCCTTTGCTTTGGGGAGTGGTTTGGTCTCCTTGGTGACACCTATGTACTGGCTGAGGTCCAAAGTAGCCATAGTTCACAGCTTGGTTGTTTGATCTTTGATCTGGGGATGATGCTTATAATTCTGCTTTTGAGCGGAGTTCTTGCTCATGCAATTTTATAGTCTCGCTGGCCAGACGTCCGAGAACCTGGGAAAGGAAGAACGAGAAGATGAGGCATCGAGGATCCATCCGGTGATGTACGCAGGGACCGTCCTTTCCCCCACTCTGCCGGCTCTTCGGACGTCTGGCCAGCTAGATTAGAGCAGTTTTATTGGTGATCTCACATGTTTATGCTGAATCATCACAAATTTGCGTTCTATTTTTATAATGACGTAATTACGTAAACTTGTATACATATTACATACATGTACTAGCCTCGTTCCCAGGCTCCTCCCAGCTCTTCAAGTTACTTAGTGTGTACATAGATAATATACGCGAACGAAATATTATCTATGGCTCTGGTGTGTAACACTAAAAGAGTAGTCTGGCTTGCCAGACTCTTCGCAATGATAGAGTAGTCGATATTCTATAGCATGTTAATTTATCGACCACTTTCCAATAATATAATGTTTATCCTGCAAAAGTGTAGGTGCAGCAGCACTGCAAACATCCAGGCATAATATAAATTTAATAATTATATTATAATAATTGTAGTACCGAAATATTTGTGTTGTATTTGTGTGTATAACAAACTATCAAGCAATCGTCTAGATTAGCATACACATCATCTAGCAGTACATGCATGCATGCATTCAGCATATTTTTATAAGTACTACTAACAGTAGTCAAGTATTGATTGCAAGTTGACACAGGAAAAACAACCAAGTCTACAGAGAGCTAGAATTTACTCCTAGTTGTATATAGAAAAGTAAGGACTATAATTTAAATGGCTTATCAGTAGCTGTGTGTTCACCAGTGGTAAGACAGAGGATATCCTTGCCTCAACATGCCAACCTCATTTCCATATGTTTGCATGCTGGCAAACATGAAAACATAACATTTTGTTTATGACAAAAAACCCCTCTGGAGTCTGCCCATGCCATCATGGCCTGGGAATGAGACTAGGTCATACTACCTCTTAGCTCTGTCTGACTACAACACTATTATAGCTCCCAGCAATTTTTTAATGGTTTGTGTGTAGACCTTTTTTTCTTTTGCTATATATATGGTTATTACCTAGCCACTCAACAACGCTAATAGCCTNCTGCAAAAGTGTAGGTGCAGCAGCACTGCAAACATCCAGGCATAATATAAATTTAATAATTATATTATAATAATTGTAGTACCGAAATATTTGTGTTGTATTTGTGTGTATAACAAACTATCAAGCAATCGTCTAGATTAGCATACACATCATCTAGCAGTACATGCATGCATGCATTCAGCATATTTTTATAAGTACTACTAACAGTAGTCAAGTATTGATTGCAAGTTGACACAGGAAAAACAACCAAGTCTACAGAGAGCTAGAATTTACTCCTAGTTGTATATAGAAAAGTAAGGACTATAATTTAAATGGCTTATCAGTAGCTGTGTGTTCACCAGTGGTAAGACAGAGGATATCCTTGCCTCAACATGCCAACCTCATTTCCATATGTTTGCATGCTGGCAAACATGAAAACATAACATTTTGTTTATGACAAAAAACCCCTCTGGAGTCTGCCCATGCCATCATGGCCTGGGAATGAGACTAGGTCATACTACCTCTTAGCTCTGTCTGACTACAACACTATTATAGCTCCCAGCAATTTTTTAATGGTTTGTGTGTAGACCTTTTTTTCTTTTGCTATATATATGGTTATTACCTAGCCACTCAACAACGCTAATAGCCTATGGTGATAATAGATGTAGTTTGTCATATGACTTGTTAGTAATCACATACATACAACCTCATTTCCACATGTTTATGTGTATATGCACGGTTTCTTTTAGGGGGTGGCGGAGCTAGGTGCCATTTGCCCCCCCCCCCCTTGCTTGGATATGCTGACTGACAATGACATGAGCAGTACCATAAAAGCTTATTCTTTACCAAGCCATGCAAACTTCACTTATGTAACAATTGAAGTATGTATATACTTTTAACAATAATACATTATAATAATTATTATGGTAAGTTATTACTAACTTACTTCCCAGATTGCAGGAAAATCAACCTCACAGAGCCATAAATCTCAAAATTTTCTGAGGGAGCATGCCCCCAGACCCTCCTAAATATTTTAATGGTTATTTATCACATTGTACTATGCCCCCTCCCCCCCCCATTTTTCAATAAAACTGATTCGCCCCTCCTTAGCGAAATTTCTGAAAGAAACCCTGATATGTACTTATCCTACGTAAACACAATCCACTTCCACTTGTCCATGTCGACAAGGTCCATCCACCCAGGCAAAGAATTTTATTCACCATAATTCACTGTCGTCACTGATGGTTAGATACTGTTTGTGAATTATGTCATTTTGATGTCATTGTAATTAGGTTTTGTCTTCTATGACAATAAGTTTGTAGGCATTTTCACACAATGTTTATTGAGGTAAAAACAATTAAAAAAACAACCTGAATTTGAGTTGTTGTTCAAACAGGGACTGTTCTATTTATAGTAACATGTTGTATAATTGTTAGAAGTGTCGCCTCTGAGTCATCTTAACTTTTTCGACCTCCTCTTCATCCACAACTGCCCAGCCGATCTCAGGACGGAGTGCAAAGGTCGTCTCGTCCTGACTCACTGCCACAAACCCAGCGTAGAGCTCCATATCGTACGTCTCAGAGAAGTACTCCCACACAAATGGCGTGGAGACCACACCCTTTGTGAAGGAATTAGTTGTAGCTCCGTAGAAGCACCCCTGCTTGTTCCAATCCTCGAGGAAGCGATTTCGTTTCATGAATTTTGAACTCGATCCCAAATATGGGAAAAGGGTGAGGATCCATCCAGTGATGTATGGACCGCCTGATCCTCCCTTCTGCTTGTAAATACTTGCCCAAAATCCCTCGTTGATCTCCCCCGATGCAGCGTTGACAAATTCAGCCAGGATGGGATCCAAAGCATCTATCCACCATTGTAGATCAAAGCGAGACAGATCGTTTGCCTTCTTGCGAAGGGTCTTCCAATCTTCCACGCTCCCTTCTAAAACAATTTCGGGTATACCACACAATGTGCAACAAAAGTAGTCAAAGTACTCTTTAAATGTGTCCATGAGTACAACCTGAGCAGCTGCTCTTTCTACCGGTCCAGTCGTGGTGAAATCTGGAGTGAGCATTTGGTGGATGTCATCGCCAATGTTCTCTCTTATCAGTTTCGAAAATGTGTCAAACATTTCTGGCCAGTTATTGTCTGGGGAGCCCTTGACGAAATGATCCTGGGCCACTTTGAGTTCCTTTTTTCCCTCGTGGGCTACGAAAAGGTGTCTCATTTTTTCAGCATTTGCGTTGATGTGTTGTGAGAACCCTTGTGCAATGCACATCCATACCATATCAGGTGAGAGGACCAATGGATAGTGGTGAGCGTAGGCAGAATGGACAGCTGCAACAAAGGCATTCGTGATGTACGAGTCAATGATGTGTTTGTGGGTGATATTTGAACAGCTCTCAGGGTTGACACCACCTAGTCTTTTCTTTAGAGACTCCATGGGATCCTTTGCTTTAGGGAGTGGTTTGGTCTCCTTGGTGACACCTATGTACTGGCTGAGGTCCAAAGTAGCCATAGTTCACAGCTTGATCTGGGGGGATGATGTTTATTCTGCTTTTGTGAGTTTATAATGCTCTCTTGCTCATGTAGTTTTGTTGGTTGTATAATTATGCACATTCATGCGAGCATTCATGCTGAGTCATCACAAATATAGTTATGATGACGATGACGTACTGAGAACCAGTTAGCATGTTAGTTTAGCGACCACGTACCATATATGTCCCGTGCGCAGCAGGTATTATGAATTTTTGGAAGAAGAATAAGTTTATCATCATTACTTCAGTTGCTTATAGTTACACACAAAACATTTTCAAATAAACTATAATTAGTTAATTGTTAATTAATTAATTGTTCTCTCCAGAGGATGTATTACCTGTACTCCCACCAGAAGTCCAATCGTCATCATGTAGATCAGCATAATGTATCATATAAGTAGTCAAGTATTGCTTGCAAGCTACCATACAGGAAAAGAACCTAACTACATAGAACTAGCATTTATTTCTAGCTGTAGTAAAAGAGGGACTAATAGCCTATCAGCAGTGTGTGTTCACTAGTGGTAAGAGAGAGGATGGGGCATCCTTGCCTCCACATGCCAACTTTATTTCCACATGTTCATGTTTGTATGGTCACCAGTGGCAAACATGGATGAAAAGTTAAATAATGACATTGTGTTTATGCATGACAAAGTACAAAAGCACCTCACTATTTCAAATTTGCATGATTAGTAAGAGTTATACTGTTTGTGAATTATGTCACTGTGATGTCATTATATTATATAGGTTTTATCTTCCATGACAATAAGTTTGCAGGCAATTACAAAAGTAATGATTTGACACAATGTTTATTGAGGTAAAAACAATAAAGAAAAAAACAACCTGAATTTGAGTTATTTTCCAAGTAACATGTTGTATATTATTATTGCTATATTTAGAACCATCGCCTCTGAGTCATCTTGACCTTTTCAACCTCCTCTTCATCGACAACTGCCCAGCCAATCTCAGGACGGAGCGCAAAGGTCGTCTCGTCCTGACTCACAGCAACAAACCCAGCGTAGAGCTCCATATCGTACGTCTCAGAGAAGTACTCCCACACAAATGGCGTGGAGACCACACCCTTTGTGAAGGAATTAGTTGTAGCTCCGTAGAAGCACCCCTGTTTGTTCCAATCCTCAAGGAAGTGATTTTGTTTCATGAATTTTGGACTCGATCCCAAATATGGAAAGAGGGTAAGGATCCATCCAGTTATGTAGGGACCACCTGATCCTCCCATCTGCTTATAAATACTTGCCCAAAATCCCTCGTTGATCTCTCCCGATGCAGCATTGACAAATTCGGCCAGAACAGGATCCAAAGCGTCTATCCACCATTGCAGATCAAAGCGAGATAGATCGTTTGCCTTCTTGCGAAGGGCCTTCCAATCTTCCACGCTTCCTTCTAGAACGATTTCAGGTATACCACAACGAGTGCAACTGAAGTAGTTAAAGTACTCCTTAAAGGTGTCCATGAGTACAACCTGAGCAGCCGCTCTTTCTACCGGTCCAGTTGTGGTGAAATCTGGTGTGAGCATTTTGTGGATTTCATCGCCAATGTTCTCTCGTATCAATTTGGAAAACGTGTCAAACATTTCTGGCCAGTTGTTGTCTGGGGAGCCCTTCACGAAATGATTCTGGACCACTTTGAGATCTTTTTTCCCCTCGTGGGCTACAAAAAGGTGTCTCATTTTTTCAGCATTGGCATTGACGTGTTGGGAGAACCCTTGTGCAATGCACATCCATATCATATCGGGTGAGAGAACCAATGAATAGTGGTGAGCGTAGGCAGAATGGACAGCTGCAACAAAGGCATTTGTGATGTACGAGTCAATGATGTGCCTGTGGGTGAAGCTTGAACAGCTCTCAGGGTTGACACCACCTAGTCTTCTCTTTAGAGACTCCATGGGATCCTTTGCTTTAGGGAGTGGTTTGGTCTCCTTGGTGACACCTAGGTACTGGCTGAGGTCCAAAGTAGCCATAGTTCACAGCTTGATCGCTTATTCTACTTTAAAGAGGCTTACTCATGTAGTTTTGTGACGTTCATGCTGAGTCATCACAAATTTTGAGTACCCTGAGAACCAGTTAGCATGCTAGTTTAGCGACCACTTACCAAATATATGTCCCGTGCAGCAGCATAAATTTTATAAGAAGAAAGTTTATCATCATTGCTTATAGTTAGTTACATTTTCAAATAAACTATAATCATATGCCTGAATGGTGAATAAAAAAATAGGGATAAGAAATAATAGGATAAATAGGGATAAGATAATAGGATAAATAGGGATAAATAGGGATAAATAAATAGGGATAAGATAATTGTAAGTCAGCATGCTCTTTTTCAACCGATAGTGTTCTCTCCAGAGGAGCTTTGTACCTGTACTTCTGCAGTTCACTCCTCTCCTCAGCCATCGATCATCCCACCAGAAGTCCAATCATCATCATGTAGATCAGCACAATGCATCATCTAGCAGTTCATGCATGCATTCAGCATAGGTAGTCAATTAAGTGTTGCTTGCAAGCTATATATACCCGATACAGGAAAAAGAACCAAACTACAAAGAACCAGCATTTACTCCTAGCTGTAGTAAAGGAGGGACTAATAGCCTATCAGCAGTGTGTGTGTTCACCAGTGGTAAGAGAGAGGATGGGGCATCCTTGCCTCCACATGCCAACTTTATTTCCACATGTTCATGTTTGTACGGTGGCAAAACATAAAAAGTTAAATACTGACATTGTGTTTATGACAAAATTCAAAAGCACCTCCTCTTGTCTAATGGAACCCCCAGCCCCCTTCCTTAAGTATTTTTTTTCAAAAAAAATGGCCTGGGAATGAGACAAGATCATACTACATACACACCTGGGACGATGTAAAATTTTGATCAATGTCGAATTTCGATCGATGTCGAATTTTAATCGATGTCAAAACCCATCGATGTCGAATTTTGATCAATGTCAAAACCCATCTACGTCGAATTTTGATCGATGTCAAAACCCATCGACGTCAAATTTTGATCGATGTTAAATTTTAATCGAGGTCAAAACCCATCAATGTCAATACCCATCGATCTTTGATCAATGTCGAATTTCGATCGATATCGAATTTTAATCTATGCCAAAACCCATTGACGTCGAATTTTGATCGATGTCAAAACCCATCGATGTTGAATTTTGATCGATGTCAAATTTTAATCGATGTCAAAACCCATCAATGTCAATACCCATCGATGTCGATGTAAAATTTTGATCAATATCGAATCGATGTCAAAACCCATCGACGTCGAATTTGATCGATGTCAAAACCCATCAAGGTTGAATTTTGATCGATGTTAAATTTTGATCGATGTCAAAACCCATCGACGTCGAATTTTGATCGATATCAAAACACATCGACGTCGAATTTTTTTGATCAATGTCAATACCCATCGATGTCTTTAATCGATGTAAAATTTTGATCAATGTCTAATTTTGATCGATGTCTAATTTTAATCGATATCAAAACCCATCGACGTTGAATTTTGATCGATGCCAAAAGCCATCGACGTCAAATTTGATTAATGTCAAAACCCATCGACGTTGAATTTTGATCGATGCCAAAACCCATCGACGTCGAATTTTAATTGATATCAAACTTATCAATGTAAAATTTTGATCGATGTCAAAACCTATCGATGTCAAATTTTGATCGATGTTGAATTTAATCAATGCCAAAATCCATCAATGCCAAACCCATCGATATCAAAACGTATCAATGTCGAATTATGATCAATGTCAAAACGTATTGATGTCAAATTTAGATCGATGTTAAAACATATTGATCAATGTCAAAATTTGATCGATGCCAAAAAACCCATTGCTGTCAAATTTTAATCGATGTCAAAACCCATTGATGTCGAATTTTAATTGATGTAAAAACATGTTGATGTCAAATTTTAATCAATGTCAAAATGTATCAATGTCAAAATGTATTGATGTCGAATTTTAATCAATGTCAAAACATTATTGTAGTCTCTAATATCTATGGTTGAAGATATTCTTAGTGTAGCTTCATATAGCTTTCACCCACCGAATTGGATGAAGAGGCATTGGTAAAATATAGTATGGCACATGTGTATGTTGAATGTTACGGGCACATGCCAATGTTGAATGTTATGCAGGCCTGTAGCCAGGATTCTTGAAGGGGGGTGTGCATATGCTGACTGTCGAAGGAGTCACATTAAATCTAGGGGGGTCTGTAGGGGGCATGCTCCCTCCAAAAATTTTGCAAATTTAGTCTAATTTTGGTGAATTCTGGTGCATTCTGGAACATATGATTTGAAACTATAATATTATTCATGATTATGCTTGAGACTTGGTTCTTTTTGCTTCAAAAGTAGGGTGAACCTAGCCCCCCCTCCCTACGGGCATGATTTGTGAATAATTTATGTCACTGTGATGTCATTGTAATATAGGTTTTATCTTCCATGACAATAAGTTTGCAGGCAATTACAAAAGTAATATTTTGTTACAATGTTTATTGAGGTAAAAACAATTAAAAAAAAACAACCTGAATTTGAGTCATTTTCAAAATAAGGACTTCTATTTATAGTAACATGTTGTAATCATTACTATAATTAGAACCATCGCCTCTGAGTCATCTTGACCTTTTCGACCTCCTCTTCATCCACAACTGCCCAGCCAATCTCAGGACGGAGTGCAAAGGTCGTCTCGTCCTGACTCATGGCAACAAACCCAGCATAGAGCTCCATATCGTACGTCTCAGAGAAGTACTCCCACACAAATGGCGTGGAGACCACACCCTTTGTGAAGGAATTAGTTGTAGCTCCACAAAAGCACCCCTGCTTGTTCCAATCTTCTAGGAAGCGATTTCGTTTCATGAATTTTGGACTCGATCCCAGATACGGGAATAGGGTGAGGATCCATCCGGTGATATAGGGGCCGCCAGATCCTCCCATCTGCTTGTAAATACTTGCCCAAAATCCCTCGTTGATCTCCCCTGATGCAGAGTTGACAAATTCGGCCAGGATGGGATCCAAAGCGTCTATCCACCATTGTAGATCAAAGCGAGACAGATCGTTTGCCTTCTTGCGAAGGGTCTTCCAATCTTCCACACTCCCTTCTAGGACAATTTCAGGTATACCACATGAAGTGCAACAGAAGTAGTCAAAGTACTCCTTAAATGTGTCCATGAGGACAACCTGAGCAGCCGCTCTTTCTACCGGTCCAGTCGTGGTGAAATCTGGAGTGAGCATTTCGTGGATTTCATCGCCAATGTTCTCTCGTATCAGTTTAGAAAACTGGTCAAACATTTCTGGCCAGTTGTTGTCTGGGGAGCCCTTCACGAAATGATCCTGGGCCACTTTGAGTTCCTTTTTCCCCTCGTGGGCTACGAAATGGTGTCTCATTTTTTCAGCATTGGCATTGACGTGTTGTGAGAACCCTTGTGCAATGCACATCCATATCATATCGGGTGAGAGAACCAATGGATAGTGGTGAGCGTAGGCAGAATGAACNACACACACACACACACACACACACACACACACAATGTACACACAAAGACAATAACCATAAAAATAAGAAATTTAAGTAAACTTTTATTGTTGTATAGTTATGATTGTTGTCTTTTTTCACACACACACACACACACTGCATTTAAACTCATTTGCAGGCTCTCTCTCTCTCTCACTCTCTCCTTCAAAGAAAGGAAGGAGATCTTAAGAGATTGAGAGCTTGTGAAACAATCAAAACACCCTAATATACTATCTCTCATAGCAATGTCTACAGGTACAAATAGGAAACTGAGATCTCTAAGGGTTTTTTTTCCATACGTACTCTTGCCAAGAGCTTTGCCTTCCTCTGCTTCTCACTTTCCTCCTCTGATGTCCCAGTGTTGTCCGACACCAACCCAGCCAAGGGAGGGGGGTGGGACGATCTAGTGTTGGTTTGTGTGCGCTGGACCTGGATGACGTAGCAAGGAAGGACCTGGGTCGCATTGAAGAACACCCACTCGTAGCCACAATCAGAAATGAAGGTGTGGTAGGTGGAGAACTTGCCTGTGGCATAGTGACGGAGAACAACAATAAATTATTGAGAGCAATTACCGTATAGCACAAAAAATTTGGTGGATTGGCAGTTTTGGTTAGGAGTACCAATATTAAATCCACCAACTGTCTTTCTGCACAGCACAAACAGATTGCTGCATGCCAAACAAAATCTACCAATCATGAAATTTTGACAAGTCATTCCTAATAAATTATTTTGTGCTAAATATAATGGTAATGATGTACAGTACACTGTTGATGTTGCTTGTATGTGGATAACCTCTCCTATTTACCTCTTGTATTGTATGAGCTTTTGAACATTCGGCCAAGCAAAGCAGCACACACTATGAGTCTATTCCCAGTGTCAGAATACCTGCAAAAGAATATGCAATACAAGAGAATGATCAATAGGCTAGTACAGAGTTTGTATTCACCACAGAAAACCAACACCATAGAAAATTGGCTGTAGGGTTTATACGCCTTTTGTTTGATGTGATCTTTTAATTCACACTGACGAAACTACATTCCTCTCTGGAAATGAAGTGGGTGTGGACTCACTCACGGGAAAAAAGGCTACCAAAATCGCATCAAACATTTTCTTAATACTATTTATCTCCTTCACCCTCTCACCCCCTCACCCTCTCACCCACTCACCCCCTCACCCTCTCACCCCTTCACCCTCTCACTCTCTCACCCTCGCACCCCCTCACCCCTTCACCCTCTCACCCCCTCACCCTCTCACCCTAAACTGAAGTCGGCGCTGGGAGAGAGATAGATGCCCAATCCGAGTGAAGAGCCACAGCGAACTTTGACCTTGTTGCCTATACCTGGGATGACCAGTCCATGATGCACTATGATGGGAGAGAAGAAAGACACACATTAATTAGTGCATCAAATAATTATTAATTTTATCTGGAGGCAGCTATAGCTATGCTTTGAGAACGATGAAATAAAGCCGTCTTTTAGGGACAACCAGTCTCAGATGGTCTCCATACTTACAGTACATGACACCAGAGTGTTAAGAAAATTATAGTAAAACTTGATAGCCACTCATTACATAAGTCACATAGGTGGGTATCAGAAGCAACTACAATACTCTACCTATTGAAGGTAGACTGGTGGTCCGTGTGCCATGAAATGCAATCTGTGGTTTGAGGTTGTACATCATTGGGTTCCTTCTCTCTTCCTTCCACAGAGACTCATTGACTCGCTTCACCATTGACTGGAACCTCCTGGCCAGGTCCTGTCTCATGATGTTCTCAATCTGTGGAGAGAGAGAGAGAGAGAGAGAGAGAGAGAGAGAGAGAGAGAGTAAGTCTCCTCCATCTAACAGCGCTTTTTAAATCTCCCCACACCTTACCAGACAAGTTGCCTTCACAATCAATAAGTTAAGATGCACTAATTATATACTTATAACCATAGCCATGCTATTATACTCACTCGAGTGATCTGTAATCCATCTGGTAGCTTCTTGATGATGTCTGATATTGGCCCAGTAAAATGAGCGGGCTTTAGAAGATCATATGAACCGAGATTTACACTAGATGCTCCTCCGGTTTCATCGATGTCTCCAGTGTTCTCGTCATCATTGTCACCTTCTGGCGTACCTGTAGTTGTCTCCTCATCAAAGTACACATCCAGAATCTACACAAATATTTGCAGAGCATTCATTATCTTTTAAAAATTTTAGTTATTAGAGGACCTAGCTAGGTAGGGAGATGTTTCTTTGTACAAATTTGAGCATTTTCTTTTCTTAGTATTTGTTTATGAACCAGACAAAATTCTGTTTATCAAGTAGAACATTAGGCTTGAGAAATTTCAAACGCA
The DNA here is from genome assembly GCA_964030475.1 of Tethya wilhelma. Taxonomy (NCBI): domain Eukaryota; kingdom Metazoa; phylum Porifera; class Demospongiae; order Tethyida; family Tethyidae; genus Tethya; species Tethya wilhelma. The sequence continues at coordinate 20,326,804 of CAXIPT010000001.1, forward strand.
AAAGCACACCCACTCACATCCAGCCTCCCCCTCCACACACACACACACACACACACACACACACACACACACGGTCACCTCTCTGGGAACTCCTCGACTCTTTAAAGCATCTTCCAACTCGAGTGTCTTCTTTCTCTTCAAGTCTTGCTCCCTTTGCTTTGCCTCAAGCTCCTTCTTACGCTGAACAAGAGCTAAAAAAAAGAAACATTCACTTTAATAGTAGACTCTCACAAACACAGATGTAAATTATAGCAGTATAAAAAACCTCAAAACAAGGCAATCTTTGAGGACTCTTGCCCTTTCTAGAATGCAGAAAGGCTAAGCTAATTGACCTCATCTTCAATCTTGGTGACAGAGGTTCTTTTGATTTGTTACAATAAAATTTTCCAGGCATTGATTAAGGGTTGTCTTTTTGTTGTGAGGTATTGTATGCTAATCTATGTCTCAGAATACAAACTGAAATTCTATTGCTCTCAAAGTGGTTTTTTGTTTTGAGGTTTCACACTACACAGATGGACAGCTAGCTCCCTTTGTACAGTTTCAAACAAAGAACAAACAAATTGTTCTCATTGTTTTCAATTGAGTTTTCACTGTACACTGATAGATCTCTTTGTACAGTTTCAGTTTCAGTTAGATAGATAGATCATCATTTCAAACTACACCCACCTGGCATATAGTCTTGGGAGATTGTGACCAAATCGAATATCATCATGCCACCAATTCTGTTGATGGACTCGGCCATCAAGAGGTCAAAAAGGTCATCAGCATCTCTGTAGCTGAAGGAGCCGGAGCGATTCGCTTCGATCTCAAAGACAGGTGGAACACAGGGATAGTTGGGAGGGAGGCTGTGTGTGTGTGTGTGTGTGTGTGTGTGTGTGTGTGTGTGTAAGAGACTGTGAATACCATATAGCAGGTTTATCAAGGCAAGCATTGAATTGGCATTTTAAGTATCATTGGCAATTTTAAATTGGTAATTTAATTCTGCCGTGACTTGTTGTATGCTACTTCTGAGTTTGTACTCGTGTATCTGTATGTCTGGGTGTGGTCTATGTACGGATTAACAAGTGGAAAGGAAAAGACAAACAAACTGGGAATGGGACCACATTTACTGTACCTCAGTGTATAGGAGAATTGACACGGTTGACCTTTACTTGATCTTTTGTAACTAAAGTCCTCCACACACACATTATAATGTATTGAACACGCAAGTGGACATGGAAAAAGCTTTATTTGCAAAAGGTCAAGCAAAGGTCAACTGTGCCGAACCTCCTCTGACTCTATACCTGAACCAAATCTTGATTACGTCATCATGTTGAATCTCATCGGAGAGAAATTTGATATCGATCACAAAGCAAGTGCAGCTGTCATTGAGAGGGGTCATGTCCTGGTCGTAGATTGCCTGTAGGGTCTCGATTTCCTCTGTTTGGAGGGTGTGGCAGTCCAAGGGGGACATGTTGATAGTGGGAGGGGGAGTACGAAGAGTGTTCTAGAGAGAGAGAGAGAGAGAGAGAGAGAGAGAGAGAGAGAGAGAGAGAGAGAGAGAGAGAATGAATGTGTTTTCTTTGATGATCCACTCATCTATACCATAAGCTAGATGAATGTGTAAAAAACACCTTAAAACAAGCACAGATTAAAGTACAAGTTATAGTACCTGAGGATCAAGTATTTTGCTCAACTCTTCATTTAACTCCAACAACATCTCACTAACACCTTCTCCCATCTCCCACACCTCATCCTCACCACCCTCACCATCCTCACCACCTTCACAAACAACAAAATTCACTCCACGATCGTCTTCGACTGTAGCTCCAGAGACATTCTTGGCTCGAACTTCTTCATCCTTATCATCAGTACCTAATGGCTCGGAGCTGGGTTGTGTCCGTGATGAAACTGAAGCACAAGGCTGCCCCCCTGTCTCACGACTGTCACTGCAATGGGTGGTGGTGGATGGAGAGACTGATAAATCTGTAGCAGCACTTAGTGTCGAGTGTGGCTCTGTGTTGGTAGTGGCCATTGTTATGTGGTTAGGGTCACTTTTGGTGGATGTTTCATGGTTCTTTGAAGCCACCTTATGATCGGTCACCGTGGTGTTGGTTTTAGTTGGTGCTGATGTTGACGCAATGTCTTCTTTCTCTTCCATAATTCTTTCTATTGTTAGCTCTTGTTGTAGGCCATTTAGATAAATAGCTGGAGAAGGGAACTATCACTGTGTGTTTGCATGAAATACAATGGTTTCAAGCTGAGGCTGTGTAAAAAGAATAGGTGTTTTTACATTCTTTGCATTATCATCATGATGCATGTGTATTAAAGAACCACACAGATACTTACACAGGACTATAGCTTCGACAGTCTGCACTGCTCAGCTCCTCAGCTATTGTTTATGGGTGGGCTCTATCAAGAAAGTTATCATTATGTTTGTACTTTGACCTTTACCGATTGTCACAGGAAGCTAGGAAACAAAGATGTCTACAAAGCGCTCAAAGAAGGGGTTCAAGCGGCTTCAGGACCACGAGCTAGCCGATTTCACTACACTAGGTAATGGAGGCGGCCCAGGAGATAGTGGAAGCGAGTCAGAATTGTTAGATTTAACCACCATTGATGAACATGAAGGTCCAGGAATGTGCAGTAGGTAAGCGGTAGCTACCCGTGAAAGTGTTTTGAGTCGACATAGCGCAAGTTGGACGTAATTTCTGACATAATTGTGTGTTTATTAAGAGTGTTAATACCCTTGTGTTGTTTATCGCTACTTTAGGCCTCTATCTCCACTTGGCCCATCCCTGATCGATGGGCTATGTGTTCAAAAAAATGTAATGTGTTTTCACTTCCTCAAATTGACTTCCTACATCACATCATGTACTTGTACATATTCTTCCATGTGTTTTGTATACATACCACACTCCCCACTCTTTGTATACCCTAGAAACTCATCATGTATTCATGCTATGTAAGTGAATCGCTTTTGAATAACAAAAAAACAAACTGTACTTCCTTCCTTCCTCAGCAGTTGACTTTTACCCTCGTACTAAAAAGAGTTCAATGAAATTTTTTCAAACCATCCTGCCTTGTACTGTTTACTTTGCAGTCTATAACTGGTGCATTCTTGGAATGTAGAAATACCAGTGTTTTCCCTAGTTCATTGCCAAACACTTCAGGGGTGTCCATTGACCATCCGTCTTACTGAGATTACTTCCTGATTGCTCATAGCTGAGCTGTAATCCTTCTTACCTACCCTAAAGAAAGCACCTCAACATCTTTAAAAAACCCCTAGCTGTCTGCTTTAGGTTTGCCTGACCATTAGTAGACAAAAGTAAAAAAAGAAGACGGCTGTTTACAATGGGGCAGTTCTTATCTCACTTCCCACAGTTTATTGAGCTATTGAACACATGACAAAAGTTCTATGGCTCTCGTCTCTTACTCGAGTCCCTAGATTGTTCCATGTTCTCCTAGTCTTTTCCCCTACACTACCACAAAGCAAGTTGTTTCTGTTCCTAAAAGAGTGGGGGCCCCAACTAGCCTATTTTGCCGTCCCGTCTATCTTGTCTAGCTTGTTACCTTAAGGTGGTTTATTTACATTTTTGTGTAGAAATTTCACTACCCAAAGTAATCAATATTTACCCCAGGTAGCTACAAGGTAGTGAAGTCACTAGCTGAGCTGAGCTCAGATGTAGTCCAGAGACCAGACTAAAATGGTTTTGTTGGTGGAGTTCTAAAAATATGTTTTTATTTTTATCTTATCTTCGTTCCCTGGAAGGAGAGATGAGATATTGTTTATTGTGTAATAAGCTATGATGTTATTATGGTACTGGTATAGTGTATTTCAAACTAGATTAAGAACCTCATTCCTTTGTTCCTCTCTTACGAAGATCTCCTTTGGTTGAATAAGAGAGCAGAGGCTGGTGGCTGTTAACTGTTAAATGCCAATTGATATTTATTGCACGAACTTAATCTCTCTCTTACTCTCTCTCTCTCTCTCTCTCTCTCTCTCTCTCTCTCTCTCTCTCTCTCTCTCTCTNTGTGTGTGTGTGTGTGTGTGTGTGTGCA
>CAXIPT010000001.1:20335696-20354646 GCA_964030475.1 Tethya wilhelma
ACACACACACACACACACACACACACACACACACACACACACACACACACACACACACACACACACACACACACACACACACACACACACAAACAGAGCTCCTAGAAAGCTTCCCTGACTTGGACTCCAATTCAGACAACAAACTAACCTTCACTGAATTCAGCCCATTTATCCCAGAATCAAGGACTGCTGCTGCAAAGATCTTCACAGCCCTTGATTCCGATCAAGATCTTGTTATAACTCGTGAAGAGATCAGAAATAACCAACAAGAACTTGAAGAGAAAGGAGAGGAACTAAAATACAAACTCTCCCATCTTGATGATGCCAGTGAAGATGGGGATGCCCCTACTGCTGACAAGGGTGTAACTACGGAGGAAGAGAAAGTGGAAGAGAAGGTTGATGATGAAGAGGACTACTTGGCAAAAGCAAGAGAACAGTTGAAGCAGTTTATGGGCAATCAACCATCAAGGTAGCTTCACTGTGAACAGCTTCAATCATTATCATCACTGACTATACTAAACTACAATTTTTGATTTTGACTTCAATCATATAATTATCTGTAAGTTGTTTATTTGTTTAATTGTATGTTTGTTTGTTTGTTTGTTTGTTTTTTCCTTTTGTTTTTGTTTATGAGTGCACAGTAATGTTGTAGTCCATGCATGTATGGATGCAGAGCCTGTTCATTTTCAGATCCTTTATTAAAACTAATTCTTGAAATTGAGTTTTGATCTTCTCATCAGATGAATGAATGACCTACGCACGTATCATTGTATAATATTGTAAGCCTTGTTTTTGTTAATATTACGCTATGTATTGTAACATAATATTCCAGTTCACTATAATTGTGGTTATATGTTGTCATAATATTGTGTATTATAAATAAATTAATATTCATTTTCATGGTAAAATAAACAAGAAAAAAAATTTGCTATTATAATTATTACCTAAGTCAATGAGCTCGAGGTGCATGTTATGCACAATTGACTGCGATTTAAGTATCTATGATCTGTTCTAAGCAGTTGCCTTAATTGGAGGTTTGCATGCAATCATTATCAATTGTTCAACTCAAGTTACGTATATAGTTAACTTGTAATAATTATTTTGACTGTATTGTAAAATAATATAGAAAAAAAGTGTTAAACTGTATGAACAATTCTGAAAAATTACATGTATAAGTGTATATGTCGGGCAGTGCACGTATGCATATAAATTACATGTAGTATCGTTAAATAAATTATATTGATAATCGAATAAACTAAGTTATAATTATTACAGTATAATAATGACCACATAATTATATAATAATATTGTTAATAATTATTCAACTTAATAATAATAATATGTTATACCAGATTGCCTTAATAATATTATGCAACATTGTTTGAAACAGTTGATAGCTTTTAGTTCTCACACTCACATTTGGCTGTGAAAAAGGGGTCAATGATTTTGTTTAGCTTTCCAGCTAGCTCACTGTTACTTACTAACTGCAAAAAGTCATCTCCCTGACAAAATTCAATATTGGTACCATCGTAAGGGGAGCCTTTGAAAATTTCTGCTAATGTGTTTATCATATCATTCAGTCTATCGTAATTGGTATATTTTGATGTTATACATAGCTTGGAAATATTGTTCAGTGAGCAATCATCCTGCAATAGGAATTAAAGTATTTGTCAGTTGTTGTCGAAATATACATAGTGAAAATTAGTGTAATAATGCATGCATTCATACAGGACCTGGTGCTGATTTACTAGTATATAGAACATACCCAGTCGGAGAATTGTCGACATGAAATAGTCATCAAGTTGTGGGCATTCTTTTGGAGTGTATCAATGACACATGCATCACTTTGAGTCTGGTTAGCTAAATGAGAGAGTTGCAGATACTGGTCGTACAAGTTGCACATTGAAGCGTTGGCTGTGTTAATTTGGGGTTCATGTAGCAATTGAGGCTATAGTAGTGTATGTGCATGAATGATTGTGTATGAAAATAATAATAATTAAAGTTACACAAATCTTGGCCCGACTTTTCTTTATGCTGCATTGTATGCATGTTAAGTTATATTTACTGAATTTTCTTACATTTGTTCCTATGCTTTTATCCCACACGTATTTAATGAGAAAAAGTGCACTGTAAAAGATTGTATGTGCTCTGCAATCGTCCATATCATCACTTCTCAATAAAGTTCCTTCGGGCGGGTTGTCAATAACCTGGCTGCTTTGGTTAATGTATTTGTAGATGTTAAACTTCAGGCACATATTGGAGATCCCTTCCAATGTGCAATTCTTTGTATCATTCCATACAACTTCATTCTGTATAGGGTGTGTGTATAATATACAACAAGTAGTAATATTATTGTAACAGTGTTTGTCTTAACTTTAATTTATTGATGCATTCTGCATGCAATTTAAGTAATATATGATCATGTAGCTTACCCAGAAATTACAGGTGATGCTGTGCATTTTTGTAGTCATATTCTGATATAAATCTACGTTCAACGACTCCTCAAACTCTATCTGCAAAGACTCGAGATATCTGTTGTACATGAAGCACATGCTATCGTATGCCAGTAGCTCAGCCTGTGTGTCATACTGCATAGTAAGGAATGTGATTGTCATAAGGTTACAGTCTTGTGGCATGCATACAGTCTGATTGTCCAAGCCATGCATGTGCAGATATTATGAGTGGATGCATGCATGCTTTAGATATGCAAACTTACATCCTCCAAACAGATTCTATTGTTATTGTCCAATAGTAACAAGTATGCTTGTGAGTGTAGCAATGCTTCCCCAATCTTCAAATTTGATGAAGCACAGTTTTCCCTTGTCATGCTGCTTTCTTGCATGTCTTCTGTCATGTTACTGCCATCAGTTGAACGTTTAGTTTGTATCGGAAGAGCTGTTACTCTTGTTGTTGTTGCAAAAGTAAGGAAGATAATGCTCAGTAATGAGACTGAGAGTATACGTAGTAATAAACTCAACACCAATGTTCCATTCTGCACCTGAGCTGACGAACTGCTGCATTTCATCATTTTTGCAGTATAAAAATATAGACCAGGGTTGAAGTTCCTCAAGTGTTGATTGTATGTTGGTAAAGTTATATAATATTCTCGTATAGATTGGTGTTTGCAGGTTGTGTCCAATTACTTGGAGAAAATGAAGCTCGATAAATGCTCGAATACATAAGGCCCATCACTTTTTTGGCTTTTTTATATTCAGTGGAAAAACTAATCAATGAATGGAACTATAGGCCAAACTGTGGGGGATCACCACCTCCTGCAGTGTGTCTAGACCTATGCTACGTGCGTAATTATCAACTTGCAGCATTCTGTCAACATGGTTCTTGTTGCACAATATTTTTTTCAGGAATTATTATAAAATGTGTTTATCATGAGAGCCTCAACATGCTTTGGCTAAGATGATTGAATTCTGGATTACACGCATGCACCTTCAGTCTCCTAAGTAACCAATTGACCACTCTTGGAATTAATTATTGAACGAAGGGAGGGTACTTTCACTTCCTACATATTGGGCTATATAGTTTTATTGCATGCAGCTGATGTATTGAGTACTCAACCAGGAAGTGTTTTTCACAAAAATATGTGCTAGTTTTGTGGGTGTTAAGTTCCTGCCCAGTCATGTTCAATGTGGTTGACATCATGATCCTGCAGCATGTAAACTGGTGGTCAAGTTAATTGACCATTGAATTGCATTAAGACTCCATGTGTGGGGTAATCCCCAAAATGCTGTCACATTTAATCAGCTGTTAGCATGCATTTTCTTCTGCTTCCTGGAAACGCTACAAGCTTTACAGAAATTCAGGGTTAACTGCGAACCAAAGAACCGCGTGAATGCTATCATAATGGCAGCCTCAACAAGAGGTTATGGGAACGCACAATATGAATACATGTAACTTGTTTTTGAATTTTTTTATAGCAGCAATAATTGAGTGTGAATATGTGTTGTGGAAATACTATGATTATAATTATTATATGTTTGTTTGTATGCATGTTTGTTTAGAATTAGTGCTATTTTTAGCTGTGCATGACTTTCATAATATTATTATTATCGTACATGAATTTTTTAAAAACTTTCAATGCATGGAGAGCTTATAATATGGATTGAGCCATTTATTGGCAAGAGTGATCATGCTGCATTGCATGTAGCAAGCATGCTGAAAAAAACAAAAAAACAAAAAAAAAATAAGATGTGCACACATAATGAGCTATGATCTATGCTGACAACAACACTGTAAGTGTATGACTTCATATATACTCATTACAAATATGAAGTAATACTCTGTATGGGGTATATAGCTCTATAGCAAATTTGGTGGGCCGTTGCATTGCTAGCAGACATGTATACACTCAGTAAATTTGAGTTAACCTTTCACAAGAACATCATGAGGAATAATCATGACATTATATGGAAAAACATCTGTATAAATAATAGTTTATATCATGTGAGGACTGTCCTATCAAGGGTACGTACTGACAGGAAAATAGAAGCTTGCCACTGCATATTGCACAGGATATTTCCCTGGCCCTGTACTTTTGACCTTAATTACCTTTTAAAACAGTAAAAAGGAACTCCAGCTCTTGTAAGAAATATAATATTGTTATGAGGAGCCAATAAAGCACTAGTAGTTCCAATTATTTTTGACTATTGGTTATGCTTAGCCTTTTTCCCGAGCTCTCCCCTTTGACCTTTGACTCAAGGAAAGGGGAGAGCCTGGGAATGAGGCTAGATTATGCTAGTTTGGTCCTATACATGTTAAGGCAATGGTGTGTTGACTTGCATACTTCACCTAAAGTGCACAGTGACCAAAATTATTATACCAGAGCTTAAATTTCATGATTTAGACGTTTTATCGGTCATCAAACTGTCAAATTAAAAGTCTTTGTCAATATTTTTTTGGCTATACGGTAACCCTACTTCAATACAAATTCCACAGTAATATAATTATGTTATTATCAACATCATGAAGGATATAACACTATGTGTCTGGCATGAAAAAAATCTGTACCAAATTGCTTTTCCAAGTACTAATTACATGCAGCAGTTAGTGCATGAGTGTAGGCATAACTGGCCTTGCATGTTCATTTCCATGTGGTTAACAACTTTAATGTATTGTATTATCAAGCGTGATGTTTAGTTCAGGGACACAGACAATTTCACCAAAACTCCTTTGAAATGGCTGACTTTAGGAAGTGTGGTTTGTCAAGCTATTAAATGAACTCTCCCATCCACGACAATGTGTGCTGTGGGTCACAATAAAATGATAGTTCACCTAATACTTGTCTTTTCCCTTCTTCTCTTTGCAGTACAATATGTACATGTGGGAGACAACCCCCGGTATGTGTTGCGAATGCAGCTTGGTTAACAACAGAACTGTTTCAACTTGGAATGCATGCAATAATTATGCCTGATGATATTCATGCATGATAATCCATTGACTTGGGTCTTTGCTTTCATGATTGGTTGTGGAAGCTAGCATATTGTCTGGCCTACAATATTACAGTGTATTATGCATCCTAAGTTTGTAGATGATAGTAATAATAATTACTAACTGTAAAAGTGTTTTCCATTCTTTGCATAGTAGAGAGGTATGGGCACTTATGTGCTATGGAAAAATACATGCATAATGTGTGTAGGATTAATTGTACATGTGTGTGTATGTGCGTATACATGTGTCCACTGTGTGTGTGTGTGTGTGTGTGTGTGTATGTTTGTGTGTGGTGACATTTCTTGGAATTATAATTCATTCTGAGGTTTCCCCGGATCAGCTGCTACCACTTTTGAGTGTGAAAGTAAATTGTTTGAATTGATATTTAATCGTCCGTGACTCTGTTATGATAGTGAAATAAAAGCAGACCATGCACAGACATTGATCCAAAAAAAAACACAATTTTAGCACACATTATAACTCATTGTATGCGAATGAGATGATGTCATGAGACAGCATGTACGTGGTTCTGTTGTGCAATGTTTGGTGATTTAATATTTCAGCAGAATTTGCTTAAACTTTTTTATCTTAAGTAGTTGTTTATAATATATCCTGGCCTAGTTGTTGTTTGTGTTTGTATAAACTTATAAACTTGTGTTTACATGAACAAGGTTATCATGTGAACTATGTAAAAAGCACTTCATATCCATTTCAACTCTGTTATTATAACCTTATATTATTTTATCACAGTAATCCCTTGTATGTACCTGCAAATAGCTGATAATATGCCTCTAACGTGCACTTTTAAATGTTTTGGTATGTAAAAAGTGAAGAGTGTAAAATTTTGATTTTTGAGGATATGGAAGTAAAATTTTATTTTTGAAAGTGTGCATGTCATTAGTATTTCACTTCCTTTTAACACACCAAAAATAGTTATCCAGTAATGGTATACTTGTGCAGTTTTGCTGAACTATGCTTCTCTGTTCACTTATCTATAGAGAATCTGTTTCCACGGAGATTATCTTCTATATGAATGGATACGAGCATACAACCATACAAGAGTTATTAGTTCAAGCACATGATAAGTACTTCAGTGACAAGCAATCTTGTGTCTCTAGTTTCAAATGAACCGTGTCCAAGAGCATAAAATTGTACCTGAAGTGGATCCAACAAATTGAAGTACATAGTTACGTGTTTCTCTACATCATACTTTGTTTATATGCACACATGAATACTCGGAATTCAAATATTAATATTAGTATGCATTGTATTGTAGGGAAATGCTCGGCCGGATGGAGAATTTGCATAGACTAGCTCATCGTTTTGCTTTTGTGTTCACAGTTGGCAGCAGATTTCCACAGACTTCCGCTGGTACTATGATGATAATACTGGCATGTGTAGTTCTGGTAGCTATATATATGTNAGAGAGAGAGAGAGAGAGAGAGAGAGAGAGAGAGAGAGATGGAAAGCTCAAAGACAAACAGCTATCAAATATACAAAACTTAGTTTTTGGTGTCCATTAATCTAATTTGGTAGTAGAAAAATTACCTAAAAAAACCACAACTATTCAATCTCTGTGGTAAAAGCTACAAACATAATGTAGTTGATGTTTAACTACAGGGGGGTTTCCCTACAATTAAGCAACATCACTACATCCATAGTAACTACAATTTTTGTTCCCATCAAAATAAACCTTGCACTATAGGGATGGTATAGATCATGCAGGACCATTATGTCATCTTGTTTGTTATCTTTAGTTAATGTATTAAGAAGATTGTGCAAGCTCTTTAACTCTACCCAATATCCGTCTGTAGCTTAAAGAACATGGATGCCATTCATATTAAGTAAGTATAACAAAAAGGATGTGGTGATCATTTCTTCCAATTTTCAAAGCTAATAAATTTTGTAGAGGGACTTGTAATAATTATTATAACAGTTGTTGTGTTTTCCTATATATATATAATTCACCTATTATATCTGCTAAGACAGCTAGTCTACAATTAGTTTTATCATTATTGTTATGTGTGACTAATTATATGGGTTTTAACCAGACATATAAAAAATGCTGCCGATATGCCAATGTTCTCTGATGTGTCCATGGATGTACGTTGCATTTTTCTTAGTTTCCTTTAAAGTTTAAATTTTATGTATCCTTTTTCCAATTTTAGTTTCCTTTAAAGTTTTTTTTTTCCAAGGAACAGTACAGGTATATCCCATACACTCAGGAAGATTTCAGTGCTTAATTGTGTACAGAAAGGTTGTTATTATTGTTATTATTGTTATTATCTCATTCCATCCTCAAGCATGTTTGTAAATATACATGTACGTGCTTGTCTAAAGTTGCTTTCAATCTTGGTTCTTCTGAACACATGCATGTGGAGAAAATATGTCTATAGGGTCAATCCTTTGCTTACATGCTACAAGATGTGGAAAATCAGGTTGTGTTGAGCCTTCATCCCCATGCATCCTTCATCCTTTATCCCGGGCATTCTCTGAATGATGTTTCAGCAATAGCTAGTGCAGCTTATATAAAAGCAATTGTCAGGCATGCATTTAGACACAACAATCACCAAAAAGAAAGAAAGAAACTTCAAGTGGACTTCCGAATTTACCAAGATTTTTAAGACATCGGTGTGATTCAACAGACACTTATCAAGACAATTTAAAACCACCAAAATGGCTTTCACCGGCAAAAGACACTCACTTTTCACTCCAATGATTTCGGCACTGCTTGTGCTTTTGTGTGCAAATGAAGTGTCATTTGTCCTGACAGCTCCCACTGGTTCAACCAGTAGTGTGAGTGGATTGCAGCATGCAATTGATAATGTGAGTAATTCTGAATTTAATACGTAGCATGCATACTTGATATTTGATTTCATTTGTATATCCATTTTAAGTAATATTGTTATCAGCTTGCATGGCAAGTCATTCCAAGTGTATATATGATGAGCATCAAAGTACTGTAACAGCTAGTGTGATTGTTAGTTTGAGTGTGGCCATATGGACCATGTATATAGTATTATATAGTAATTATATATAACATCATAATTTTCATGACGTGGCATTGATTTTTATTCATCATGCAAGCCTGTGTTTGATTCTTTCTCACTCATTGAAATGTAGTTCGAGTTTGGCATTCAAACGGTGTGCTATTTTCATCGAAATCACAGTAGTCTTGTCAGGTCTGGCTACAATTCTGATAGGATAGGTACAACTGTCAATCAGATCTGCACGCTGGTAAGTTTGCTTGTGGATTCTACAGGTGATCATGCACACATGTATGTCACTCATATACACACACACACACATGCACACACACACACACACACACACACGCACACACACACACACACACACACACACACACACCACTATAATTCATTTTGATGTTCAATTGTTGATACAACAGAAGCCGTAAAATCTTCAATACACACAAGTCTTACTAATTGGATGGTCTGTTATTAATTTTTCTCTCTTCTGACTTACATGCAGATCAAGACTAAGACCAACTTGGATGGGATTGATTGTTCTCAGCGTCCTCACATTACCAATCTATGTAATCAGTACGATGAATGTCGCAACAGCGATGAAGGAACTATCCAGCAAAGACTGAGCCTGTTTGATTTTACCTTCGATGAAAGTGTAACCAGTCAGGAGTATTCGCAAGTCCGTACAATACAAACAAGCTTGGATGGTCTTTTAGGAGATGGTAACTGTAGCAACCCATTGTATGAGACCATCAGCACTTACATTAAGGATATCTTCGACTGCAAAGCCTTGAGTAGTACGCATCCTAGGAGAAATGAAGGTCGTGAGTGTTCGGCCTGTAATGTCAGTAAAATGCAGCTTTCTTACTCGTATCTGAAGAGAGGAATTGGATATTAATCAATTAATTAGCACCTGACTTCTATAAATTAAAGCCAAGACAGTTTTGTCGGAGATTATAATAATTATTATTATCTCACGTAAGAACAAAAATCATCTATCTTATTTTTTTTATTAGAATTTCAACAATCACTTACAGTTAGTCACACACATTAGACCACTTAGAAACTTCTTCAGGTATAAAAGAACAAATCACTTGTACTAGCTAATGAGATTTATTGTATATACAGGCATTTCAATATTTATTTTATACATTGCAAATTTCATTGCTAGACTTAAAATTATTAAGTCAATCATATAACTATTTTTTTGTTTGAAAATCAAAGTCATAACAAGATGCATGCTTTTGGATGCCTTCAATAAAAATTATTAAGGAGTGTACCCAAAAATTCAAGGGGAAATATTAACACCAACCTGGGGTTTAATATCCACTGTGGATACATGCCTACCTCTAAGGTTTAGTTACTATTAAGTTCTAATTATTCCCTATATCTACACTAACTAACTTTAAAATTTATCTAAATTAGACACTCCATAGTTATTAATGACTAACTTGTGTGGTTTTTAATTCTCTGGTATCTTCCTGTGTAAGGAACAAAGCATGGGCAAGGGCATGCATGTATGTATGTTACACTTCCATGTATATGTATGTACATTCCAATGGTCACATAACCAAACCACAACAGTTACTATGGCAGCTAACACATGCAATTACATTAAGATATATGTGGAGGAGGTTCACACTCAGTCATGACCTTTACTTGACCTTTTGTAGTTAAAGTACTCCACGCACACATATAATTAAACAGTGGATCCGGAGCTAGGACGTGGAGGACTTTAATTACTAAAAGTCAAGCAAAGGTCAACTGTGTCCAACTTAATTCCTCTGGTGTTTATAGTTGTATAATGAAGTATACAAAATTGCCTATAGCAGTTATAAAGGTTATTGAAGTTTTTGGTGATTGTACAGATTCCGAAGTGATCATTGCATGGTATCATTGGTATATGTACCCATTGGGAGCAAAAAGGATTATGTTGATATGGACAAGCAATTTTTCCACATTTAAATAAAAGAATCAAATTGGCTTGTTTATCCATTGTATGTGTTAACTATGTTTCTGTGGCAGTTTAATTTCGTTTTGCATTCTAAGTATACGATTTAAAGGAACTGTGTCACTATATATATAAGCACTGTTTTGTTACTAAATAAATGCGTGATTTTTTATGACCTGATCTGGGTACCAAGTCCAGATACTATAGCTCTGTGTAGGTATGTGTATTGCACATTTGTCAACAAAAAAGTCACAAAACGTCACGCATTTTGTAGTGACACAGCTCCTTTAATAAGAAGACTGGTCTCATTTTCTTGAGAGAATTAAAACAGTGCATGAATAGTCAATCATCGTAATCTTAGAGAGTGACCCCTGCATGGTCCATGGCCACTGGCTATTGTTTTGTAGGTTGCAAACATGGTTGTTATACTGGTCATTCCACTACTTCCACTCCCTTCACTTTTAAATCGTATATGCATGCATATGCATAATTTTACAACACAATTATCCGGAAATATTAGTTTAGAATCTAAGCAAATTAAGGTATGCAAAATTAGTGATATTATGTAGAGTATCATTAATTTGTACTGCATCCATTAATTTTGTTTAGATCCTAAAATGTGTGTCAAATTGTTTATAGATTCTAAACATTTAGAATCCCAGCAAATCGACTCAGAATTTTCTGGATCTTATTAAGAATGTGGGTAAATGTGAACGAATTCATGCATGTGCATGCGTACGTATAAGATTTGCATTGTCATTTCCACTTCATGATTGCACTTATATTCGTGCATGCACTTGTCAGCCTTGTAGGGTCATGGTCCGTAGACTTTTCCACTGAATTGTCACAGTTTAACTATCTAATCTTGGAATCGTTTTGGTGGATGTGTAATGGTAATGCAATACTGACACAGCAGCGCTGTATTATATAAATAGAGCACTCACAGTACTGGTATGTTGCAATTGAATGTGTTTTTTTCTAATTTTCACACACCCCCATGCATATATATATATGTATGCATGATTGTATATGCACAGTACAACAGTACATAGTACATACAACATTCTTTTGCTCATTACTTCTCCTTTCCATGGCAACCAGGAAACATATCCACATTCTGTAACTTGAAACTTAAGGGATTCAATTATAGCCAATGATACTTCCAGGTGGAAGTATGCAGTTGTTGTTATCATAATAATTATTACAATGGAATTCCAAGTAGAAAATATATGTGGCTTCCACTGCATAATGAATCCCTATAATGACCTGTTTCCTGGGAAACTGTTTATAAAGCTTTTAGCGATTTTCTGTCCCTGATCTCAGTTTTTGACCACAAAGTGGCATTTGCTGGATTGTTAATTGCTTTCAGCCCACTTGTGTGTGTATGTGTGTGTGTGTACGTGAAACCTGATTATGTTGCATGCATAGTAGAGTTTCTAACCAAATACTCAAGTTCGTGTGAATCGTACCCACCCAGTTCTAGTGTGGCACGTATAGATTGTTTACACCAGTCCTATTGCAAAATTGGTTACGGTAGAGTCCCAAATCCACGTTAAGAGTTACTAAATAAAATTGTTTAATGTAATGCAAACTTTTCAATTAACTTACAGCAATTGAAAGTAGAACGTCCAGTCCTGTTATCAGATTCTGTAGATATCCTATTGACTGTTCACTTGCAGTTTGAGGCTCCAAGTGGCCAACAGCAGTCGTCGGACCTGTTGCAGGCGTCGGACAGGGCGGCGGCATCGTCGGTGCGGGAGAACTCTGATGCGCGGTCAGCAGAATGAGATATAAGGCAACGCCCACAATTATCTCCATGATAGTCTCCGATGAATAATATTATAGTTTAATTTAGTACACACTGTGATGTTTGAAACGTATATACAGTGCTTTTTTTTTAATTTTCACTCAAGGAAAAATAAATCTTTTATGTGACAATATCTGCACTAGTTTTCGTTTTTATATACTCATGCACCTCTTTAATTTGGCGATGAGTATATACTATTTACCACACACACACACAGAGATACAATCATTGATACATAACAATAATAGTACTTGTTCCAATTTAAAAATAGTGGGTGTTAGGCATAATATTAACATACAATAGTTTGCATTACATTAAACAATTTTATTTAGTAACTCTTAACGGGGATTTGGGACTCTACCGTAACCAATTTTGCAATAGGACTGGTGTAAACAATCTATANACTTCCAGGTGGAAGTATGCAGTTGTTGTTATCATAATAATTATTACAATGGAATTCCAAGTAGAAAATATATGTGGCTTCCACTGCATAATGAATCCCTATAATGACCTGTTTCCTGGGAAACTGTTTATAAAGCTTTTAGCGATTTTCTGTCCCTGATCTCAGTTTTTGACCACAAAGTGGCATTTGCTGGATTGTTAATTGCTTTCAGCCCACTTGTGTGTGTATGTGTGTGTGTGTACGTGAAACCTGATTATGTTGCATGCATAGTAGAGTTTCTAACCAAATACTCAAGTTCGTGTGAATCGTACCCACCCAGTTCTAGTGTGGCACGTATAGATTGTTTACACCAGTCCTATTGCAAAATTGGTTACGGTAGAGTCCCAAATCCACGTTAAGAGTTACTAAATAAAATTGTTTAATGTAATGCAAACTATTGTATGTTAATATTATGCCTAACACCCACTATTTTTAAATTGGAACAAGTACTATTATTGTTATGTATCAATGATTGTATCTCTGTGTGTGTGTGTGGTAAATAGTATATACTCATCGCCAAATTAAAGAGGTGCATGAGTATATAAAAACGAAAACTAGTGCAGATATTGTCACATAAAAGATTTATTTTTCCTTGAGTGAAAATTAAAAAAAAAGCACTGTATATACGTTTCAAACATCACAGTGTGTACTAAATTAAACTATAATATTATTCATCGGAGACTATCATGGAGATAATTGTGGGCGTTGCCTTATATCTCATTCTGCTGACCGCGCATCAGAGTTCTCCCGCACCGACGATGCCG
Organism: Tethya wilhelma; assembly: GCA_964030475.1. Classification (NCBI taxonomy): domain Eukaryota; kingdom Metazoa; phylum Porifera; class Demospongiae; order Tethyida; family Tethyidae; genus Tethya; species Tethya wilhelma. Next base: position 20,349,090 of record CAXIPT010000001.1, read on the forward strand.
CCGCCCTGTCCGACGCCTGCAACAGGTCCGACGACTGCTGTTGGCCACTTGGAGCCTCAAACTGCAAGTGAACAGTCAATAGGATATCTACAGAATCTGATAACAGGACTGGACGTTCTACTTTCAATTGCTGTAAGTTAATTGAAAAGCGTACCATTTTCTCTACATTCTAGCGAAAAAATTGAACTCTGATGCATATGATGCATATAGACGCGAGCTTCTGAAGGGTTTGAGAGTGCAGATGGTTGTATTTCTTAGCTGCACAACCCATAGATCCTTGGAGGAAAAATAAACAAGACTTCTGCCACGTGTGTGGGTAATGGTCGTCAAGTGATTTGCCCAATTATATATAGCTGTAGCTGTATAGCTACACACATCTACTCTGCTTACTGGATGCATGTGCCTGTAACTACTTAGCTAGTTGTTGCACATGAAACTTTTTATATAGATATATATCATTGCATCAATAACAGTTACTCACAGTACTATATGTATTCTTTTCACAGAAAACGAAGCTGGCTAATACCTTGCGCATTCCAGAGGCTCACCACGACATCTTGGACAACTTTGCCACCAACATCACAGGATTCAAGTTCAACTCTGCTCTAGTCACCATGTGCTCCATCAATGATCTCCTTCAGCAGCTGTGGGAGGTGACCTCCAATGCCACTGACATTGAAATTACTGTATTGAGGATCAGTGTCCATGAAGTCCTAACAGCCAGCTGCCAAGTTGTAAGTATAATAATTGATTAATGACAGATACTGTTTAAGAAGTCATGAAATAAAATAATAGTAATTTCATGGCCAAAATACTTTGCTTTTATTGCTAAGCATTGTGCCATAGTATGTTCACTCATGTGGCATATATTAATATATAATTTGCTTGAGTGTAACATAACTATACTACCCCCTTCTCCCTTTGCAGGTGAACATACTGTATGCAAAAGAGTTTCCACAATCCACTTACAGGCTGAACTGTACCTGTCCTGGAATTTCTAGTATGTGTGTAGATCTGAACACCATGCTCTTTGCAGAAAAGGTCATCAAACAGCTGGTTAGCTTTCACGAGAGTATAGTAAACTCGGAAAGATGGATAGAAGAAAATATTGACCGGGAGAGACTTCTACCAGACGTTTATGACATCATCGTAAACCAATGAGATTCTAATCATCACGGTACCCAGTTTTATTGGTTCGTTTTACCCCCTGCATGATAATTATATAGAAATGTGTGATTAATTATTATAAGTTAACACTAAGTTTAAAGTTCACTATGAGTGCTTCTGTTACATGTTTCTTCATGTATTTTAGAAAGTTTACACAATTTTTTGTGCATTTTACCCGATATTTTTCTGCTTTGTTCCATTTTGGGAATTGAGTGTGGTTAGTTATTGTATAACACTATTATTACCATGGCAACATTAGTTTTGTAATTGATTTATGGTCTAGTGAAATGGAATTTTGTTTTATAGTAGCTTAATTTGCAGTGTAATGATATTGTGAGATGAAAATTAATTGTATTATTGTTTTATTATTGTTAATTGAATAACTTTGTTTTTTGTTTATTATTATACATTCACTTTACTAATTTTTGTTGGTATACATGTTTAATAGATTATTTACAGAAAGATATATTGAATTAGAGCATTTGTAAAAAGGAAATACCATGCAGCAGTTGCTCCCACACATTGCATGCACAACCATGCATGCATGACATTGTGCTAATACCGTTAACTTAAAAGTCCAATAACTCAAATCCCATGGATGGTAAAAATTGTAACTATAGTATCGATTGCTTGGTAATTTTATCCTTGCTATAATATCTTTACAATGTATTGTATAGTGTACCCGGGCCTAGCCTGTATGCTGAATTCAGGTGTAATTAGCAAGTTTATGCACTCAGTCTAATACGAACTGCATGCATGAAACACAACATCATGTAATATCTGGTAATGCTGCATGGTTGATCTATATATATACACATGGGAATATTTGTGGGAAGTGATTGATGTATATGTTTTCCTTGTCCTCTTACGTTGTTGGACATGATCAGAACTGACTCAGAACAGCGGCTAAACTGTTCATTGGTGTTTTTTTGTCCTGTGTTATTTGTCCCTATAGCTATACAGGGTATAGTTAGTAGTTTATTGTGAACATGAAGTATACACTTTCTCGCAAGTGCCAAGTATATAGGATGTCAACAATCATAACAATACACGGTTGTTACATGCTTAACAAGGCTAGACTTTTACAAAAGCAACAACAACATCTCATTAAGGTTTAATTAATGACCTCACTGTTGTACAGTACACCAAGTGTTTACTTCCACACAATCAATATTAATTAATAATTATCATTAAAAAATCTTAAAAGTTATACAACTGGCCATATATTGGCAGCATGCACACCTGTTTGTTTAAATAAAATCAAGACATGATGAGGCTATACATCCATATTGCATAATCAGCATTAAATTTAGTAACAAAACAATTATCCCCTTCTACGTATATACATATGGAGGAACATGACTCCCACTTTTAGCTAGGTGCCGCAAGTCTAACTGATCTAAAGGCTGCATATGTGATGAAGATCCCCAGCAGAAACTTTAATATAAGGTGATCCAGGACTCGGCAATCTTAGGCTTCCCGGAATTAGAGCTGTAGGGAGTGTCTGAGCATAGTTTTAGCTAATTAATTCAATTATGATTTGCTTATAAGGTTATTATTATAGCCATGCATGCATAATGCATTGTTAGAGCCACTCCTCATAGCCACCTTAAGTCCCATATGGGCCCTGGGGCTAGGCTGCTCACTTTGCCATACACATGATTGCAATGCCTGGCCGCCATAAGTCTTAATTACATAATCATGATACAATTCAAGTTGTGCATGCATGTACTCAGATTTGCACACACAGGATGTTGCCAAAGCACTGTTGTCCCATGACCCCTTAATTGCAACAGATCGAGTTTTCCTTGTACCAGGGAGAGGCCTCTTGTATCAATCCGCGCGCGCGAGTCGCGTACTTATCCCTGAAGCTCGAAGTCTGTAGAAGGGAAGGCAACATAGCGCATGTATGGTGGAATGGCAACATAGCGCATGCATAGTGGTGTGGCATCAATACATGATGGATCTTTGAGATCACGTATATACGTGTGTATGTGTACGTGTCCATGGCACAACAAGTTGACATGTTGATACATGTCGAGGCCAAAAATAAGCAGCGAAAATGCATGGTGGACGACCAATAAGACGCACTAAATAATTATGTAACATCAACCGTTTTACAGTCTTGTTTTAGAACACTTCCACTTCTAAGTCCCGAGTTCCGAAAATATTTTTAATAACTTACACTTAAAACCTAGCGTATCTAGGCACTGGCAGGCAGCACGCAAAAATGCTAACTATTTATGAGAGGGAAAGCCCCTATTGTATCCGGGTGGCGTGGACATATCCAGGATCGATGTCTGCAATAGTGGGCTGGTCAAAAATCGGTATAAAAGCAATGGCTAATAATAATTCAGAGTTCAAAAGTTCTCTCAACCTTACTTGCAGAAGCTTTCGTATCTACTCAGCAGTAGTAAATGCTAATCATACTTCCCAAATCAAAAATGGCACAGATAATAGACTAATACCAACACTGACAGCCATTGCAACTGAAACAAGTCGTGAAGCTTGCTCATGGATGAAAGAAAGATGGGGTAATGGCAGCTGTTCATCACCAGAAGAGCTACAGCAAGTTTGTGACAATTATGAAATTTTGGAACAATCTCAAGCAGTCAAAACAAGTATTGAGACTTATCTTAAGATGTTTACCGACAACAATTAGTTAACACTCTTAGTGTTTGATGCTGGATCTTTATCAACAAATCACTTATCATTATATAATTATAATTATATTATTGTTATTATATATACAAGTAGTAAAAATTTTTAAAAAATGAGCAGTGTAGGATTGGGCAGTACTGTAAAAAGTATTGGAACAAGGCCTATCTCACTGATTTCGGCACATGACTACTTCATTTTCATTTTGATCTCTCAATTATTGTCTCAAACAACCATAATTAATGGTTCAAGAATGAGTCTGTGAATAGCTTATCAGCAACAGTATCACATACTATTGCACTAATGGTTCAAATTCCCACCAATCTTATGGAATATCACTCAGCTAAATAGATTATTGGCCAAGACTTGAACACAAAAAAAATGAAGTAGTCATGTGCCGAAATCAGTGAGATAGGCCTTGTTCCAATACTTTTTACAGCACTGCCCATTCCTACACTGCTCATTTTTTAAAAATTTTTACTACTTGTTCATTCACTTTTTTCAACACTACAGTGCATGTGGAGACTATATTAGAGACTGGTTAGTCCCTACAAAAAGCTTGAGTAGCAGGTACATGCACTTAAGGCTAGAGTAACTAATGCGCATGCGCATTAAATGCCACGTGGATAGATAATGAATGACCTTTGAACTCTACCCACAAGAAGAGTGGTACGTTGAAGTACATGATTTTATATACTAAGTTTTAAAGCTTTCTAGTTTTTGTTTAGGCTTATTTGTGATGAAAAAGAGTATCAAGGAATATAGTTCCCTTGAAAAGGACTTACCTGGTGCTGTCAAAGTTGGCTCAACACTTTCTGGTTCTCAGTGTTCAAGTATGTCAGTCAGTACGTACGTACGTACGTAAGTACGTTAGGAGAACAAAATGGCACTGTTGTGGCTTCCCACTAGCGCTCTTTACAAGTGCTCAGAGATGTTTCTGGCAGCTTTAGGCATTGCATGCAATTGGTAGTCAGTCATAGAGAGCCTCTGAGCAACTTTGAAGATTTAACTTTGCTTTGCTAGATTTTTATGGTGATAACCATTTTGTATTGTGTCAATGGGGCACGCGGCCCATTCCTACTATACGTACTACCGTACGTATGATACTGGTCATTACTTATATAATCTAATCAGACTCATTGCATCTACCCTCTCCAATCAATACATGTATTATCAGGTTAATATTTTGCCTCAAAAGTGTACGTGTTTATGTATATATTATATTATGGTTGTTTGCAGCAATTATTATTACACTGCTTTGATTTGAGATTATTCAGTTTGAAATTCCAGCTAGCACCATGTGGTTTGAGCACTCACAACCAAATGCACCTGCAATATCATCGGATTTTAATATTTAACAGAACATTAACAGAATTTACTCCTGAAAATAATCACAAAAATCCTCCATTTGTTGCATGATGAACCTGTCAGTGAAAGATTATGAAACACCATCATGAATACGATTAGTTGTTATTCAGCTTCTGTATATGCAGTTTGAAGTTGCAATGACCAACTTTATGCAAATTGTCCATTTATTTCCTAGTCGCACCCATATCGATGTAGACTGGAGTACAGTCTATTGCTTCGTAGAGGTGCGACTAGGAAATAAATGGACAATTTGCATAAAGTTGGTCATTGCAACTTCAAACTGCATACAGAAGCTAACAATAAGCTACTCTACATGTCTACTGCCTCAAATCTCGCTTGCATCTACCGTAGATGGCAGAATTCA
>CAXIPT010000001.1:20354845-20367793 GCA_964030475.1 Tethya wilhelma
TTGACTCATGAAAATGAAGTAGTCATGTGCCGAAATTCAGAGACTTGCCTTGTTTCATTGCTTTTTACCGCACTGCCCATTCCTACACTTCTCATTTTTATAAAATTTTTACTACTTGTTCATTCACTTTTTTAAACACTAAGGTGCTCAATTGCAAGGCAGCATGGAGACAATCACATAGCAGAGACTAGTGTCTCTAAAAAAAAGCAGACGTGTACATTGGATGCACATGCACATTATATGCGTATGCAACCACGTGTTCTATTGACGACCTTTACCTACATCAAAAAGCTAAATAAAAAGTACAGTATTTTATATCAAGAGTTTTTCAAAGCTGCCTAGATTTTGTTTGCTGCCTTTTTGCCAGCAGACGAGTTGAAAAGGACGTACTGTGTATGAAATGAAGTCCCACTATATGATCAAAGTTGGCTCAATACCTTTTGTTTGTTTGGAAATCGCGTTCAAGTAAGTCAGTTAGGAAGGAAGGGGAGAACAAAATTGCACTCTTGTGGCTTCTCGCCAGCGCTCTCTCCAGAGTGTTCTAGAAACTTTCTGTCTGTTTTCTTGGTTAATACAGTAAGCAAACTGTCTGGGGGGAGGCTATTAAATGCATTTGAAGGCTTAGCTTTCTTTCCCTGAAAGTTTATAAGCATAAACATTTTGTATTGTGTCAATGGGACAGTCGGCCCATTCTTACTATACGTACTACCGTACGTATGATATTTAACGCTGAAAGAGTTATAGTAGTCATTTTTTCCGTGTGTGTGTGTGTGTCTGTATTCACTCTTAATCTGAGCTATGCCAGGATTTTCAGTCTGAGTCATTGCTCGAGTGGCCATTTTGGCTACGTGGCCCCACCCACTAACACTACGTACATATTGCGAGCTAATGAGAGTTGCCCGATCGTGCCCTAGCTGCACCTCGCTAAAACATTGGAAGTCTGAGATAGCGCGACACTGACTCTAGTATAAATGCCTAGATGCAACAGAGTATTTCTAGTCCAAGTGCTTGTGTTTTTGCAAACTCTACAGCAAGTTAGCTCATGATAATAATATGATTGCGACGTTGCCTAAGTAGCCACACCCATGCAACAGTACAGTCTGCATTGTATGCCTTGATTGCCAGCCTCAATGTTATACAGCTGTATTAAAGTATAGAAAGTGTGTTTTACATGACATTCAACGCTGATAGTATACGTACAATCATGCATGGATGCCTCGATAGCCTTCCTCAATGTCTCATTAATGCATAGATGCATGCATTGAATATAGTACAAGTAGTAAAAATTTCAAATAAATTGGTAGTGTAGGAATGGGCGGTGCGTTAAAAGGTATTGGAACAATTAAGGCATGTCTCAATTTCCGCACATGTCTACTTCATTTTTATTCTTGATCCTGTGTTTAGGTATAAGTAGCAACAGTAATTATTATTGATTTTGATCACAGTGATGGTGGTCAGTATCAGTGTGGGATGGTTCAATTTCAACTCCAAAGTTGATGCATTGATGGTAGGGTCACCAAGGGGTGGGACTGTGTCGGTTTTCAACCTGGTTAAAACCAATGTACTCGTGTTGCAGCCCAGATCCCTAGTTGCAGCTCATGTACAGGGAACTACTGACACCACCTAGAGATAGCATGAAACAAACAAGTGGAGAAAGCTGTTATATCAAACGCTTTAGATCTATGTGTTCACGAGCAAGGATATTTACAATTCAGCTCCTGGGTGTAGTCTTTCACAACAGAATTCGACAGAAAAGATAAATTTCCATAGAAATAAGCTTCAATCATACACTGCAACTGTCATACGTTATGTTGTGGTAACTAACCCGCTAAAAAAACTAGGTGAAAGCAGCCATCTTTGATTGAGCCACCTTTTTCATTGGCTCAAATTCTGCCGCCAAGTGGAGGCGTGCGCGGCTATGGGTAAGGTCTATTATGCAGCATGTACAGTCTAGCTTGACTGGAGAACTCATTTGTATGAATTTTAGGAAAAATGGTGTACAGAAAATCACTGCTTACAAACTACCGTATAGCCGGAAATATTGACGGGGATTTTAATTTGACGGTTTGACGGTCAAAGTCCAAATCGTCAAATTTAAATCCGCCAATATTTTGGGCGCCGTATATGAATGGNCGTAACTCTCGATTTGTCTCCCCTTCCTTCCTGGAAGCTGTCCGGAAACGCCTTCTGTAGCTTTCGCTGTTAATATCATACCGCACTAGGATAGCCTTCTTCAGCTTGTCGTAATCTGCCGCCTCGTCAATGCCCAATGCAGCATACGCTTGCTGAGCTTTTCCGATGAGCTGAGGGGCCAGTTTATGTGCCCACATGGTTTTCTTGATGTCGTATGATGTCATCAGCCGCTCAAACGTCGTAAGATAAGCCTCAATGTCATCGTTCTCTGTCAGCTTCGTCAGCTTGACATCTCTGTCCCGCTCAGCCTTGACTGCTGCAGCCTCCCCTTGCTTTTGCAGTCCTTCCACCAATGTTTTGAGCACGCTCATTTGCTCCCGCGTCTCTCTGTCTCGGCGCTCGGCCTCCTCTAACAGCCTCCGCCGTTCCCACAGTCGGTCCTCCTCCCGAAGACGACGCTCCTCCATTAACAAGTGTAGCATCTGAGCTAGGTGGTCACCGCCCTGCTGGCCACCACCATACTGCTGCTCCTGATCCTCGGGATCTGCTACATGAACTCTGTCTCCTTCGCCATTCTGTTCTACCACTCGTTCTCCGTGAACGCCGTGGTCCTCTGCCTGCTGCTGAGTTTCCTCTAGCTGCTGCTGAGTTTCCTCTGCGTGCTGCTGAGCTTCCATTGGTTTGTATACCAGTCCTGATCTCGTCGTTGACATCTACTACAACTGTTCACCGCTGCCACCAAATGTGATAGACTGCCTGTCTATACTATAGTAAGCGAGTTCTCAGTTACAAGTTGAAGAAACGTATTGAAATTGAATTGAAGATTTTCCACTTTTCTTAACAGAGTTTACAGAATTACAGAGCTAAACTACCAAAAATACACAAGCCTTAAATAGTAACTACCTTAGCAACTAGACATAAAGAAGTAACACCTAGGGGGCTCGCTCTAACAAAGAGATAAACACAAAGACTATGAGGACTAAAACCTATTAACACACCATATGCTAATAAATGACAATTGATACTAAAGAGCCTAAACACAAAATAGGATCAAAGTACAAGCTATTAGAACTACACACAAACAAAGAAATAACTACCAAATAAAGCAATAGTTCAAGTCCATCACACAACCACAGCATTCAACACTGACTCTGATCGATTTCATGAGGCTGAGAATTTGCAGTTCAGAGCTTCTCTAAACCTTGCTTGCAGAAGCTTTCGTATCTACTCAGCAGTCGTAAATGCCGATCATACTTCCCAAATCAATATTCAAGATGGCATGGATGAAGGACTCGTAGCAACACTGACAGCCATTGCAACTGAAACAAGTCTTGAAGCTTGCTCATGGATGAAAGAAAGATGGGGTGATGGCAGCTGTTCATCACCAGAGGAGCTACAGCAAGTGTGTGACAATAGAGACATTTTGGAGCAATCTCAAGCAGTCAAAACAAGTATTGAGAGCTATCTTGAGACATTTGTCACTAACAATTAACACTCTGATCGATATTTGATGCTGGAACCTTATCAACTGACGATCACTTATCAGACTCATTACATCAATACCCTCTCCTATCAGTAAATATATTATTATGAAATTTATTTAATGATTTTTGTTAATATTTTGCCTCAAAGTATAGTGTCGTAATATTTTATGCGTATGGTTGTTTGGAATCATAATAATTATACTGCTCTGATGTGGGTTAAGCTGGCACCATGGGGCTCAAGCACTCACAATACAAGTCACATGCAAAGATTAATCACTAATAATGATGGCTTACTTCGATCACTGTGTATGCACATTTATATATAGTGTAGCTCTTCAGTGCATGCATGCATGATAAAGTTGGCATAAGATGGTCTTCTAACAAAATTAATCATGCTGAGTGATCTGGGAAGCTAAAGATTGCCGAGTTCTGGATCACCTTAAAGTTTCTGCTGGAGGGATCATAATGCATCATACATGCAGCCTTTAGGTCAAAAATGGGAGTCATCATCCTTGTATATATACGTAGAAAGGAATAATTATTTTGTTAATAAATCTAATGCTGATATATAATAATATAATTTTATTATTAACAAAGTTTCTACCAATTGCAAGGACATAAATTTCCAATCCTGATAAGGTGCTTGAACATGTAAGCTTTGCCAGGACATGCTAGAATTTTTCATGAACGTGGGTGTGGATTTGTGCTAGAACAATAATTATTTTAACCGTATTATTATTATTATTATTATTATATTATTATGTATTTCACACACCACCAAGAAGCACAAACTTGAGTGGACAAACAAAACACAAAATAGTTAAATTATAATAAATTATAGAAGAGAAACAGTAAACAATCTAATTAAGATGCCACATCAGACTTCAGACGCCTCCGAGTATACATGCAGCCCACATGTAGTTCGCGCGAAGCCCGCACGTGCCGCTTCCTTCCGGTACCGTACCTCGCATAAACTAGATAGATATGGGGGCCACCGCGCGGAACAGATATAACCACATAAATAAAACCATCACTACCTAGTCCACTAAAACCTCCACTTGGCAGTCTTTTTTTCTGAGAATACTTCCGCTTCAGAAATTCCGAATCGGAATTTACATTTTTCAATAACTAACATGTAATTATGTTTGTATACACTCTCTAGGGAAAGCCCCTAGTATTCAATTGTATCCGTGGATATAGCTTGGAGATATCCCGGAAGTCTGCGATGGCAACGCTCAAGATTTGAAGAAGACATTCAACGCTAAGGGTATAAATAGCGTTAAAACAAGACTCAAAAGCATCAACTGGCATCGATTTCAGTAACCAATTTACCCCACATTCAACGATCCACTTCAGCTCAACCAGCAAGTTTACCTTCATCATGATTCAAATCAACAACAAAAGTACTATTTCTGTTGGACAATTTGTTCTGGTGGCAGCTGGGATCTTCAGCTTTGTTGCAGCTATTGGATATGCTGCTCCACTAAGTGGCATTGCTCAGTCTCATAAAATTATGAAAAGGGAATCTGACATTTCACAACAATACGACGAACGAGCAATAAGCAGAAATCTGAGTGAAACTATTACACAGCTGATTGAGGAGACTGTAGACTCGCTAGCTAACAACTTCAGTGTGCCAACTACAGCATTCAACCCTGAAGAGTCTCAGAATGCCAAGCAGTTTACAACTTCTCTCGACCTTGCTTGCAGAAGTTTTTGTATCCACTCAACGATAGCAAATACTGATTATGCTTCCCAAATCAATCCTGATAGTGCAGGACTCGTTGCAACACTGACAGCCATTGCAACTAGCACAAGTGTTGAAGCTTGCTCATGGATGAAAGAAACATGGGAAAATGTTCGTATTGACAATACAGTATCATTTCCCTTATCCTGTTCATCAGAAGACTTACAGCAAGTTTGTGACAACTGGGACATTTTGAAACAATCCAAAGAAGTCAAACAGAGAATTGTGTCTTATTTATCACAATAACAACATTCACACTGATGATCCTTAACCTGGCGTAGCTTCAAAATCACTTATACTGGAGCATTCTTATCATGACAGACAAGACCCCTCCAATTAATACATTATCTGGTTATTTATTGGTATCATATCCTATTCATATAATTATATTCAATACTGCTCTATATTATACTATAACAAATTTAAAGTATGCAATTATCTATATTAATATTATTCAGTAATGTTCCTATATTATGGATTGGAAGATCACAAATCACTCATGATTGGCTGAAACTTCCGGAATCTCGGTTCCGCAGCACTACAAGTGGGTACATCCGATTGACTGGAAATAAACAAAACATCCACTTCCGTATACGCGTACTTTTACGCTGCTCGTCATTGCGCATGCGTACCAAGTTGGCGGCTCTGGAGCTCACGTGCACAATATATGCGTGCGAATGCAACACTTATGCGCGATCAGCTAAAGATATTTTATTAACATTATCAATTTATCATTAGCTCTAGCACAAATTTAGAACATAATAGACACAAAACATTAGTTTCAATCTATATTAAACTGTAAATTTAAGATGTGCAGTTTTTATGTAAGGATTACGATTCAGTTACAGATTCTCTAAACTAAGAAGTGTTTTCCTGTACTGCATCCAATTTTCCCTTTCCGTGCACAAAGAATTCAAAGTAGTTTCATTACAGATATTTGCTGTAAGTTTTTCACCTATAATGTTTCCTCGAATGGTGCTTAACAAGCTACAGGCATCTTCCACATTTTTCTCAAGAATATTTTTTACGATGAGAAATGCTGTATCGTTGCTTGAATCTGAACCATTGAGGGTATGACCATCATTTCCATTTCGTGAACTGTTGTACCTTCTCAATATGTCTCTCTTCTGGTGAAGCTTACATGTCTGATTCAACATGTACTGAAGATTTCTTGCATTGATGTCAACATTATTTATAAGAACACTACTAGACACATTCAGCATAATTGCGATCGAGTCAACCTAAAATAATTTTATAAATGCACTTCATGAGCTTTGTATACATGCCCTTTTCAACTATATAATTATGCAGACAACTATTATAAATATTATCAAGCAATATCATAAACTTACAGAATAAGTGATGAGGCTACGAATTGTGTCTTCAAGTTGTTGTCTTCTCATGACTTCCATGCCAGATTGGCTATCTCTCTTTACTCGATTAACTGCAGGAGCTGCATATAAGAGAGTTATTGTTGCTGCAAGCAGTGTAAAAGCCACTAGTGATGTGCTCTGCTGTGCCATATCGATCTTGATTTGTGATTGAAATAGTTGCAGTGATGAAGTTGCTTCAATCCTTAAAATTTCCTTTGCTTTTCTGGTCCTGATTGCTTTCTGAGCGTCTCGTGTCTTCTTTTATACTACACGAGCTTGCAATCCATCTGTACAGCTGTGACCATGCCGGTACAGTCGCTGTGCATTTTGTAACGGGACTTTCCCACAAGAAGCTGGCCAGGGGCGGCCTGCGCAGGCTTGCGCGCCCGCAAGGCACGTGTATCCAGGTGAAAGGTCAAGCTTCTTGTGAAAAACGTGGCAGTAAATAGATACCACTGCTTTTTCTAAAAACAAACAATGAACTCATGCCTGATCATATTTAAATAGACAATATTATCTTTCATTGTTGCTATGGTAATATGATCCTCTGTACCATCCTGGTCCAGTACAGTAACTACATACCATTCATTTTGGCAACCTCAGAAACACAATCATGATAGATAAACAGACTTCATTGTTTATTAAGCAACACCTTTAATTTGCTAAGCAATAGTTTATTAACCTGTTTTCCAATATATATTATTTTGATAGTATAATGCTGGTAACATTGCAATATGCTAGCAGTAACCGTCTCAACCATCCATCATTGGCAATTTGTGTGGGCTTAATTCCTCCTCTCATCACACATTACCATGGTGATGGAATGTCAGTCTGTGTAGTTCACTACACTAGACTACTTATCAGCAATCATATGCACTTAGTTTTACCTGGTCTATCAATCAGTAGGACATGTAGACTATATGCTATGTGCTATGTGCTATGTGCCCATACAATCATACCGGTAGTTATGGTATGATGATGTCACTCATTGCTTCATTGTATATATGAGCTATAGTTTTCAGTGCATCTATGGCTGTCGTATGACTAGCTGACTGATGATCACAGTGTTTTCCATTTGGATGATAATGAGTACACCTACACACAATCATTATCATTATGAGAAATCAGCTGTTGATTAATTTAAGACATAATGCTATCATGATATGTATGGCTATATAATAATGTTCACAGTAGATTAGCTAGAGTTCAGTCACTTTTAGTGGTTAATTTATCATATGGGTCTGTGTGAATATAAGTAGCAGAGGAAGCAGAGGAAGCATTGTACTATTTGATCATACAAACCATAATGGACCTATCGGTTAAAGTCATAATAATATGTCTTATGATATAGCTCTTGTGATCCAACCACAAACAATTTACAGTCATTACCTCATGCAACACTCGGTGGCACATCCAGCATAGTGTACATGTGTCTACATGACATTGAAGGTCCTAATTATGCTGATGCTTTGGCATATAATTTTATGTTCATGTGGCTGTGAGGTCTATATTCCTGCCTGTACGGGTTGTTGGCATTGGGAAAGGATTCATTATTTCATTTATATATTATTATTCATGTAGCATTTAGTATAATAATAAGCTGCATGCATGCGTGCTTATAAATCTTGCAAACTGATATAAAGCCAGTTAGTATAGCTGCCATGACAACTGTAAACACATGTGCATGCAAATTTTATTGTTGTTGTTGTTATCCTCACTGAAGGGCTTCTGCTTGTGCACTGGCAACACACCAACACACGTGGAGATTGATAAACTCATACAGCTTCTGTGGTTAAATTATGTAATGAGAAAATATTCATATCATTACAGCCCACAGGATTGTAAATAAAAGCTTTCCCATCACCATGCCACCTAGTGCAGTGGTGCAGTCCTTAGGTCTGACCATATATGACTATCATTGTCATTAACTTTAGGGTTATATTGCACTCAAAATTATGCATGATATCATGGTTTATAGATATTCTTAGAAATCGTTACTGCATAACTCTTATAGTTATAAGAATTTTATGCTAATAATTATTTCTAGAATCAGTAATTATAGCAAGCATTGGTATTAACTTTTGCTACAGAATGCCGGCATGCAACAATGTACAAAGCAGTGTAACATTATTATAATAAACACTATTATTATAGTGTTGATCAAAGCCTAGTTAAAATTGATTATAGTACATCCATGCATACACGAAACTTATACCATAATGGGCCATAAATTTGTGATCGATGGATGCATTATTATGATTAGGAAAGAAACACAGGTGTACAAAGGATAGTATTCACAAATTATTGTAATTGTAATAATGTTAAATAAAACACATGCATAGATACAATGTCCGAGTCCAGATATATATGCATTCTGAGACAGATTCAGATGAGCAGTTTGAATAATGTCAGCACATAACTGATCACCCACAGAGTAAGATTTAAGATGCTTGTTTCCATGAAGAAGAATATCGTCATCAAAACAGCTGAAAGGCAAATGAAGAGACTTCTGTGTACTTCAATTTAAGAAATTGCAAATTAATTTTTATAATTTTTCTGTCACTGCTTCGTGACCTCATCAAAATAGCATTATACATTATAGATATTCATAAATTGAGGCAGGACACAGAATGGAGGATAGCAGGATGACCGTGAGTGTCAAGGCAAGGAACAAAACCTTGTTAGAACAAAAGAAACCTCAAGTCCTTTAACTTGGCGTGGTGGGAGATGATAACCTCCAAAGAGCACTGCCATAATTATAATATTATAAAGACAATTCAAGCAGAAACTAGGAAAAAAAACTTCGATCACAGAAGGGTCACAACAAGAGAAAACATGACAGGCAGAGGAACATAGACCACCGTACGTTGGAGGGCGTGGCTGGTCAAATGTAACGCCCATATACGCACTATACACTGCGTACTGCGCATGCGCCAAAACGCATCGCCATCGGTGACATCATAGTTTTCCATATCGCGGCCTACTTATGTAACCTGATACGAGTTCCGTGGATGTGAGGCTTCCTTACCTGGAACTCAACCCGGTTGCTATGATACAGTTGCTGCCGTGGAACTAAATGCGAAATGAAATACTTGCAAAGAAAAAAAAATCAATTCAACTTGCACAATCTGAACATCATTAGAAAATGGGACTATTTTATGCCCTCCCAAACTGCTCATTATGAAAATTAACTTCTTGTGTTTACACCTTGCTATAAGAACTATACGCCTGTAGCTAGTTGTGTTGTTAGGAGCAATGGGCTTGATGGGTATGCTATGCAATACTTCAAAGTGTACATTTTACATGCTCACATTATGCAAGGACTGGTAGTATAATTTTACAATACTGTATAGCTTCTATTGGCAGTGAATATATCCCCCCAAAAATCATAGTGCACGACCATTAATCCCTCACCTTGGTAACCTGAATTATGATTTGCCGCTATAAAAACAAGAAACGAATGATTCACAGCCAGAGCACTGCAACTTTACTTGCAAGAACAATCTCAACTAAACAGCCTACCGATACTAAAGCAACAGACAACTCTTATACTTCAAGAATCAAGCCATCGTCATCTGCAGCAAATAATCTGATATATTAACCCAAGACTTCGAGTACGCTACGTAGCAATCTGCCTGTAATATTTCAAAGCTATAACGCTAAAAAGCATCAACCCAGCATTATTACCCTACACAAATAGGAGAAATGGGACTTCATATCACGATTGCTACTCTCTTGTCAGTGATGGTCTTACTTAGTGATCCACTTGGGTGCCACAAGCTCATGGCATCTGCTACTAATAATGGTGTCAATGCCATCAGAGACCTGACAAGTGGACTAAAGGCGCACGAAACTATTCTCGTAAGATTGCAATAATGAGCCTTAATATTATAGTAAATTAAGACACTTGTACACATGAAGGTACTATTATGGAGATCATTTGCAATTCAAAATGGTAAAGGTCGTCACCATGTGTACATTATTTTCTTCCCTCTTAGGGCAACTTTCTTCCTGGATTCAACCGTCGTATCCCAAGACCGAAACAAAATGACTTCTATCTCATTCTAAAATCTCTCAGTGAGTTGAATGAACAAGAGAGGAGGCTAAGAGCAATGCTGACCCTTTCTGAGCACCAGAGCAATGCTGAGCTTTTGGCACTTCAGACTATTTTTGAAAAACTACTAGAAGATGCTTGTGAATTAGTGAGTTGTGTACTTGCTAAACTAGAAATACTAAAGCAATACCTTTAAGCATAGATATTAGAGACTACGTAGTCTCTAATATCTATGCTTTTAGGCTTAATACATGACATTAAGTCTACTGCGCATGTGCGCATGAATTTATGTTTGTTTCAAGTGTTTTCTATTTTGACGACCTTTTACCCGTTTATTTTAGATGAAGGTGTATCTTGCTGATCCTCCCAGTTGTACCTACAATGAACTTATGAAGCTCAAATTGAAGTTGGAAGCATTCTTTCTAGCACAAGAATCTAGGAGGGCTGTTATCAACCATGATTTTGGATTTGGGGATATTGAAAACACCAGTGATACAGATTGGCTCAACAACGTTGTAGTATGCCAGCTAACAGATGAAGAACTGGTCCTTGTGAGCTCATCTTATCCTGACCCATTTGACAAATCACATTGTTAATATTATATTTATCAAGTTTTGTTGACCATTTTATAGATTTAGTACTTAATCTGATGATATCACAAATTATACTAAGCTTTCTAGTGTGATGACCACGACTCCTGCTTGTATCACTATTTTATACATTAATTTTAACCAGAATACTGCATGCATGTTCACTGAATAATTGCTGTTGATCATGCAAGCTAACATAGTAATACAACACAATGTCATAATATAATCATACGTACGGTAGTACGTATAGTAGGAATGGGCCGACTGTCCCATAGACACAATACAAAATGTTGATGCTTATATACTTTCAAGAAAAGGAAGATAAGCCTTCAAATGCATTTTATAGCCTCCCCCATACAGTTTTCTTACTGTATTAACGAAGAAAACTGCTAGAAGGTCTCTAGAGCACTCTGGAGAGAGCACTGGCGAGAAGCCAGAAGAGTGCAATTTTGTTCTCCCCTTCCTTCCTAACTGACTTACTTGAACACGATTTCCAGACAAACAAAAGACATCTAGCCAACTTTGACTATATAGTGAGACTTCATTTCATGCAAAGTACGTCCTTTTCGACTCGTTTGCTGGCGAAAAGGCAGCAAACAAAAATCTAGGCTGCTTTGAAACTTTCGATATAAAATGCTGTATATACTTTTTATTTAGCCATTTTGATGTAGGTAAAGGTCGTCAATAGACCACGTGGTTTGCATGCATATAATGCGCATGCGCATCAAATGTACACTTCTGGCTTTTTGTAGAGACTGACTAGTCTCTGCTGTGTGATTTTCTCCATGCGATTGAGCACCTTGGTGTTTAAAAAGTGAATGAACAAGTAGTAAAAATTTTATAAAAATGAGAGGTGTAGGAATGGGCAGTGCGGTAAAAAGCAATGAAACAAGGCAAGTCTCTGAATTTCGGCACATGACTACTTCATTTTTTGTGCCCTACTCTTTGTGTATCTACATTCTAAATGAATTGTTACTTCATCCAAATTGGTCAAGTGATTGCTTACATTGACTCATGAGCCAAATGACCGACATCTATAATAATGGAATTCAAACTTGCATTCGACTCAGGCATGAAAATGAAGTAGTCATGTGCCGAAATTCAGAGACTTGCCTTGTTTCATTGCTTTTTACCGCACTGCCCATTCCTACACCTCTCATTTTTATAAAATTTTTACTACTTGTTATTATACCAGTGATAAAAAATCGTTATTTAATATTTTCATCGTACGTATAGTAGGAATGGGCCGGCTGTCCCATTGACACAATACAAAATGTTCATGCTTGTAAACTTTCAGGGAAAGAAAGCTAAGCCTTCAAATGCATTTAATAGCCTCCCCCAGACAGTTTGCTTACTGTATTAACCAAGAAAACTGGCAGAAAGTTTCTGGAGCACTCTGGAGAGAGCGCTGGCGAGAAGCCACAACAGTGCAATTTTGTTCTCCCCTTCCTTCCTTCCTTCCTAACTGACTTACTTGAACGCGATTTCCAGACAAACAAAAGGCATTGAGCCAACTTTGACCATATGGTGGGACTTCATTTGATGCACAGTACGTCCTTTTCGACTC
>CAXIPT010000001.1:20367838-20438262 GCA_964030475.1 Tethya wilhelma
ACACACACACACACACACACACACACACACACACACACACACACACACACACACACACACACACACACACACACCATGTCATAATAAAACATATGTGTGCACACATGCAGCTGAGCTACACGCATTGCCCAAGTGAAGATCCAATCCTGAACAACTTGTACCCCATTCTCACCCTCCTGCCTGAACCCCTCATCTCATCAACCAACTCTGACCTCCATAATCTTTCGACCACTCTAAATGAAACAATTCTACCAATTCTGTCCACTCTACTGGTAAGTAGTAACTAAAAGATAATCTGTCTCAGTGCATGCATGCGTCAGTTAATAGTTTGAGTTTGAATAATGATTGAGCTAGGCATTCTGTAAGTGTTAGTGTGAGATGTATGTGCATACTTTGTATAGGTGTGTGTAAGAATAGCTATGTGGTGATTTTTTCCTTGCATGAAAACTGTTAGTTTGTTTAGATAAAAAATTGTTGACGTCAATTTCGTAACTATTGTTTGCATTTGTATTCTATGATACATTCCATAAACAACCAACCATGCACGTAAAGTTATCTATCCCTGGGACAAATGATAAAATTCTTGTTTAACCATAAGCATTTTATCCATACACCTACACAATACAGACACCAGCTGAAAAGAATTTCACAGTTTCCCTCCCTGACACGCAAGAGGACTACTGTCTCGTGAGTCTCCTCGGAAACAACTTTTTCCACCTCACCCTCCACCTGAAGAGCAAGGATGGTATCTACAGAGTCATCACAAGGAAGTGTCGACGGGATCTGGCATCCATTTCGTCCATTAGTACCACCCCTATCATTGATTCATCTGATGAGTTGTCGTCATCACCGACTAGATCTGGATTGGGAGCACCTGCTCCAACAAGTAGATTTTGAAGTTTCTCTTAATCTTCCTTGCTCATTCTCTTCAACTCCTTACGTTTGAACTCTTTGTTTTTTCATTCTTTACGACCCTACAATATTTATTACTGTTATAATAGCTTGCATGGTACGATTTTTTATATAGATTATAACTGTATTATAATTATAATAATTATTATTATAACTGTCGGAGATTGATGCCGTTATCACTTATAATTATATGAAAATATTAAATAACACTATAATGATTTTTTATCACTGGTATATATTATGACATTGTGTTGTATTACTATGTTAGCTTGCATGATCAACAGCAATTATTCAGTGATTATAAACATGCATGCAGCATTCTGGTTAAAATTAANATTATTATCAGCAAGTGATAATTACTGTTCCTCTTTTTTCCTTTTTTCAATAATAGCTAAATTTAAATTACTTTTTAAGATCGACTCAGACCCTAGTGTATTCCATTGAGATGACGTTAAAACATTCATGAATTGGTCAATTGGTGTAAAGTGTCTGTAATCTGTCAAAAGGGTATTGCGAGGCTCTTGTGGGATTTTAAACGTTCGAGCATTACCGTGAGAGAGAAGCTAGCCTGTCAACAGGGAGAGAGATAGGTAAGTTTGAGTTTCCCAGTTTGCAAGTTTGATTAGTAGCCAATGGCAACCAAGATACATTAGTAATGACATCAACTGTGCACACATACAGTACATAGTAGCTCTATTATGTACAGTAAAAACTTGAGCTAACAGCCACCAGAGAGCAAAGGTCACCTCTCTTACTATTGCAGCCAAAAGCAAGAGTCTCAACCAATGGCTGTCTTATATTCCATGGCCAGTCATGTACCAATTCAGCTTGGCTCAAGGGTGACAGAATTAGACAGGTTTTACTGTAGATGCATGCAGTAATCCAATACTTGATTGACTTAGATCACAAAAAAGCCACAAAAATGTGTTCCCACCACAAAAATGTCAACTTCCACGTCTAGATTAATTATTAACCTGAAACTATGCACATCCCTGCGACCACATCCTGAGCTCCTGAGCTCCACTGAAAATCCCCACACCCAACACTTTACATTACTTCATATCAATATTTCCACCATATAGACACTGAAGAAGCAGCAGCAACCATCCACCATTCCAGGCTGTCATGCACACACTCTAGCACTACATTTACACACACAGAGGCTATAGCTATACACCACAGTAAACTACAATTACAAAAGTATGACATAATTGTTAAAAGAAGGGGCTTCCCGTCCAAGCAGCACCATGGGAAGCATCAACACAGGAGGAGCTCTAGACCGTTTATGGTGAAGAAGGTGCAAACAAGACTGCAGGGTATGAGGGCTGTGTTTAGCCAGTCATTTCCTAAGTGTTCGAAGCGTGAGGACCCACATGGAGGTCCCTCGAATGATTCCACAATCTCCACGATATTCCCCACAGAGGATATGCATACACGCATACGCACACACACACACACACACACACACACACATTGCACGCACTTGGAACATATCTCCATGGAGATGATATGTTTCAACACCTCTAATTTACCAAGGCAACCAGAGGAAGAGATATAGACGTACTGTATATAGCTGCATGCATGAAAGTTCATTGGAAAAATCTAGAGATCTAGCCTGGATTCGAACCCAGGTCCTTCAAATTCTAGTTGAATGCTCTTACCACCAAGATAAATACTAGAACTCAACTGGCATTGGAGCAAAGAATACTGTGAGGCTGTTCTGTTGCAGTTGTGGTATTGCTTTTAGTGATTTTCAGTATATAATGTAGGTGCATTGAGATGAACTAACATAATACTTGAGTTTAGACACAATTTAAGACAAATTTTTTGATCATTTGCAAAGTTTCAATCAACCAGTCTTAGATGATACACCTTCACCAGTGTAATAATCTTTTATCTTTTTTTTTTTTTTTGCAGTTTGGATGTTTGTGTGTTTGCTAATGATGGGAATAGATTCAGTGGGGAATACATGCTAGTTGCAAGTCAGCTAGATTGCAACCATTGCAAGCACCCTGGAGCATTTCACCTTCAGACCTCCTCCAAAGAAAACATACCCTATCGGTGCGAGTCAAAGAGAAAACAAACACAAATTCCACCAGACACAAGAACGTAGGCAACAGTACAGCTGTGTGAAAAGAATACCGGGCGCTAAAATTAATGATGACAGATGTTGTTTTAGGCGGTCAAATCCAGAAAGAACGTGTGTGTGTGTGTGTGTGAGTATGTGTGGAACAGAAAGAATTGCAAAATGGAATCGAAAAGTGTGATCTAAGCATATAACACCATAAAGTTGGTCGATTGCAGTAAGTTTTCCCTACTGGTTGAAACTTCCAAACAAAAAACAATGCCCATACTGTTTATTCAACACACACACCAAAGAGAAACATTCCAGAGGAGCAAAAACACACTATTGCATGCACGAGAGTATAAAAACAAGACAACAATATACAATACTCACACGTGAAACTATACCAGTCACACACATCAATATAACATCACAGGAAGAAACAAATCCCCCCTGCATAGTTATATCATATTACTATTACCATAGCCATATATATACATACAATATGCATTTTTCACCTTTCATCAACGAAAACTGAAAAGGAACTTAAAAAGTTCAGATATCCTCCAATATCACTATTTTTGAGCAGCATGTTGTCATTAGAGAGGATTTTCTGTTTCAATAAACAAGGCGTGAGTTAAGGGTCGCGGTGAGATTGAACAACTTGGGATATCCTTAACAGGGTAGGAAATGAACTCTCCAGTGTACAACACGACAGAGCTAACGTAAACATTACAAATTTCTAAACACAGAGTAGCAAAAATGTTTTAACAGTGTTTACAGGAAAAAAGTATGCATACTAGTCAAAACACGCTCAAAAAGAGTTTCAAGGGTAAACGCAATCGTAAAAGTGTACATGTACATGTACTGTACATGCATGCCAACGGATGTACACATGCAATTATCTTAGTTGCAAAAATGGCACCAAAATTAGGGAAAATCGTTGGAATGTAGGGGGTTTACCTAAACCTTTTAGCACTACTCTACAGGTCATTAGCAAAAAAGCTAACAAGCCAAAAGAAAGCTTACAAGCACACAATAAAATTCATACACACATTATGATAATGGATGTCCTTTTATGACAGACACATAAGTGTCACTCCAATGAGCTTAGTTCCTTTCCTCTTCAAAAGGGACGCTAAAATATCACCGGAAAGAGAGAGAATCACAATGCACTTCGCTACGGATACTAGCAGCGGTCAATGAGGCACTGGACATCAAAGGCACGATGAGTGTTCAGCCATAGAATAGTTCTAATACTTGGAATTCACACACAAGATTAAGCGTGCAGTTGGTGAGCATCGGAGTGAGAAATAGTTCCAATAGTTTGTTGTGCACACACACACACACACACACACACACACACACACACACACAATAACACTTAAGGCGAGGTGTGCGAGCATCAATATTCATGCAATAAATAAGTTTGCTTTGTTTAGTGACAACAGCTGATTTACTACACATGCATTCAAGGCATGTGATACTACGATATGATCCTTCTTCTGTGCATGTGCAGTAGTAACTCAATTTCCAATGTTTCAAGGCTTCTATTTACATCCTTATCTTGAAGCCAGAGGTGGAGAGTAAAAATTACCGTAAAACTCAGAAAGAGAAAATCATCTCTCTTTCACATACACCCACATCAGAACCTTTCAAGGAATAGCGGACAGAATTCAGAACCAATAAAAACAACCAAACAGGAAGGTTCTAGGAGCTAAATTGGAGCGAGGGGAGGAGACTCTGGTAGAAAGAGAACTAAGAAACACTTTTATCATTCTGGAAATTAGCCTCCACTTCCTGAAAGAATACTACTTCAAGAAGAGTAACAGGGAAATGGCGTAATTATCAATGTTACCTACGCTGGGATTTAGGTGTGTAGGTGACAATAGAGTAGCTAAGAGTCACAAGGGGGTCAATGGCAAATGAAATAGTTGCATGTCCTTAAGTGTGCGGCACTTAACCGTGCATCGGGTGCCCCTCACTTAAGGGTCATGCAACTATAATTTGTGTGTGTGTGTGTGGTATGTGTCCTCTACCCATCCAGTAGGCAATGGCAAGCAAACATGCACACACACAAGTGCACACACACACACACACACACACACACACACACACACACACGCGCGCGCGCGCGCGCGCGCACACGCACACACACACACACACACACACACACACACACACTNAGAGTGCAAAAGTTATTGCATTGTAGATTTTGCCTTAGTGAATTGGATGGTACCTTGATTAAGGCAAAAATTAGGTTTTGCCATGCTGTTGTAGAATTGAATTCTAAGACAGCATCACAAATATTTTTTTAGATGTGCTTGCTGCTGCACAGCTACAGTAGAATTTTGCCCTAGGACTATAGATTATGCTGTGTATGCAACAATTGGCTGAGTCTTTTGCCAATAATTATTGGGAGTGATAAGACCATTTAAATTTTCGTGCATACTCATTATACTGCATGTATATCACCATTTTATTTTGAGGAAGCAAAATAGTTGATTTCTGTGATGAGAAGTGTTTTGTGATGATGTAATAGGTATAGATTTTCTCCAATTGTTGTGGTATGGAGAAGCGTGTGCTGGTGTGTGAGTCATTTGCACACAGAAGCAGTACATCCGTCCGGCACTTTGTGTAAACCCCCCTAGCCATTATACTTTGTTTGTTTGTTTTCCAACACTCATTATATCATTAGCTGCACACACAGTAGTCCACAGAACGAGCAAAATCACCAACAATTTATGTCATAATTTGTGCCATTCTACGTATAGCATCAGGAATTTTAATTCAATAATAATGGGATACAACCATGCCTACTGATTATGATAGAGAGTCCATGCTAATATCAACAAGTGTGTATTGTTATCTCTCAGTGAGGAGCACTTGTGTCTCTCCTGACGGCCTGATCGACCTGCCAGTTTGTGGGTCTTTGTTGAGGAGATAAAGGACTTGCATACCTTTACGTTTGACTGTGTGTGTGGACATGCTGTTACTATAGTACTAACTATAGCCTTTTATTTGTGGCAAGTTTTGTTAATAGCCTGCACACACATGCGCACACACACGCACACGCGCACACACACACATGCACACACACACACACACACACACTCAGACAGTTGTATATTCATTGCAATCAAACAATTACGACAATTCACTAAGCTAAATCTGAGCCACAGTGACAAATTCAGATCGAAAGACTAGTGCTAATACATCACAAACCTCCTTTCCCCCTACCTACCTCAAATGGCCAACAAGTGGACCAACAGCTACCATCTAAGATCAAGAAACAAACCAGCTACGCAGCAATGGAAAAAATATGAACAAGACAAAAACAAAACTTAGTTCCAAATTCCATCAACTTCAATCACTTACAAGAATCAGTGTACACACACATGTACATGTACGACAAAGGGGAGGGTCCTTTCTACATCAGTGTGCAGTCAACCGTGTAAACAACGCAACAGGGCCACCAGCCAACTTCAGAGTACAGCATGACGGGATTCAGCACCTTTTGAAGAGTATACCAGTGCGCTGGGTGCTTTTATAGATGGGCATACATACATACACACATGTACACACAATTCAATGAATTGTTCGAGGGTCTTGTGTTTCAATGTTGATAGGCAACGCTATTTAAGGCCAATTACAACCAGTCTATACACACAACAAACACGCCCAGTTTTGTAACTGTTGCCATGGAAATGGACTAGCACTCAGACTATCGATTCGAATAGTCATAATTGGCAATCTAGTTTCAATAACAAAAGCTTCAACAATCATCATACAGAAGGCTAAGGCTTCTTCATAAAATGTACCACGGTTACAAGTTCTCACATACAGACGATATCTATACAATGAGCAAAGATTTGATGGAGGATTTTGAGTTTCAAACAAACACAATAAATTAAGGCTCTACTAATAATTATTACTACAAAGGAATGTCTGAATACACAATGTCATGTACATTAAGTATTGTTACTATGTGAACACAGTGGCTAGAAGCCACATGCTTGTCAGACTAAGGGTTCTATTTTGAAACGCAAAATTTAGTGGTAAACAATGACCATGGTCAATATATGCAGCTGGTACAGCTAAGAATAGGGGGAAAACATTCGATAGCATTTAATGACGAACACACTTAACAAGAAGAGATCGAGAGATTCTGTGAGGTAACCAGGAAGTACTGATTATATGTTAGCACACAAACAAACCTCGGGTCCCAAAAAATCCCCTATTGCGTAGGACCTTAGCTATTGGAATTATTCATAATTATTGATTGCCAATGTGTATCATGTTACAGTGGTGCATGCCACAAGCTACACGCACTAACAAACCATTAATTTTCCAGCTAAAGAGAATCCCATTAGATCTAACAGGTCCAAGAATTCAGGTTGCACTTGGTTCCAATTGGTAAGACTAACCCTATTATTAATAATAAAATGAATGTCTTCTTCCTTCATATCAGTCCTACATTTCACAACCTACACACACATACACACACACACACAGTAGCTAACCTAATGCCAAATGTAACAAGAGTAGCTAGCTGACTAATGCAGACAAGTCAAAGGTCAACCACATGAAACTTGATACATAAACTAATAGTGCAGCTGCAATATCATATTGGTATTTCAACTTCCAGTGGAAATTAAACTTGGGAGAGACAGAGAAAGGAAAATGAGGAAGCTCTTTGTAATGTAGTCACATAAAGCTGACATATAATTATACAACAACTGTTTTTGTACATAGAGAATCAAAGAATTAGAATTCAATTGCCAATTGCTTACAATGATGTTGCTGCAATAGCTGATAAACATTTTTCGTTTGCATATGGTGCACATGCAGCTGTACCATGATACAGCAGTAAACAAAAGTACAGTGGAAATGACATTTGGGAAGACGTAACGTCTAAAAAAAACTCATTTTCAACGAAGAACATAATTGTTATGACACTTGCACACAGGACACAAAGTGCTTCCCTATCTTCCATGACACGTTATGAAATCATGCACCTACAGGCGGTGATACAGCATCATTCATGAGGGTAGAACTCGTACAAGACAAAAAGCAAGGAAGGTCAAACAGGAAGGAGAACCGGTAGAACTAGCACCATCATGGTATTGCCAGATAAACAAGTACTGTACATGCAGTGTAGTGTATGCTTTCTTAAAAGAAAAACGATTTGGGAAGATTTATTTACCAATCGTCTCCTGCCTAAAATGAAAGTCACGAAGACATTCGATAACCTTCAACCACCACAGACTACTTACTGTACCACTAAGAACGAAATACGCTAGACCAATTTACTTCTAACAGTTTCCTCAGTGACAATGCATCACATGTGGAGAATCTTACGGAAAATTTCATAAAGTTTGTATAAGTAACTCAAGGAGGAGGAGGAAAAGATGTGAAATAATATGCACATGATTGTCACATCACGGTGTTATTGTAATCAGCAACAAGCCACTGGTGTTGAATAGGCCGGCAAAGGAATGAGGCAACTTTGCTTCAGTGTTACACAAACCAAACAAGCAGTGTCTGTAGTTGCTACATCCTAGCTTGTTCAAAATGAGTAAAATGAACGCAGTTTGGGAGAACCACGATCATAATATTATGAGAGTAGAAAAATAGAATTTTAGATAGAGACACTCTAAGCTTGCTTTTCTTCACCTAGCTATTAAATATAGCCTGGTTCCCAGGCCTTGTAATTGTTGGCCAGGGATTCATTTAAACTTGCGCATAAAAAGGCAAAAGACAGATCGAGGTATGGCACTAAATGCAACTTTTGTGAGAAGCTGTATACATGTTAATATACACTACTGAATTGTCAAGTCTAAAACTATAGAGACTGCCATAGTGCTTTATGGATCTTTACAACCAAGGAACAGTGCATAGTCTCAAACTGTAAGGTGCAAATTTACTTTGATGTGGTCAATTTGTGGTTAATCTAAACCACACACCCCTTCCTTCACACGGGACCTACAGTAGATCCACATACATGCTAATGAACAGGTAATAATAATGGGGAAACTGGCTCTCTCGATTTACATAGGAAAAGCCCGCGGGTCATTAAACAGGAGTTGGGGAACTGAGAGGTGGGCACAACTCTACATCAAACTTTCAACTCAGAATATCCAAATCTGAGCCACCAAATCAACAAACAAGGGACAAAACACTCAATCCTTAACTATTGCCACATTGCATCCTGTTATTAACACAATGATAGGACAAACAAATGAACAAGACACACACACAAAAAGATAAGCATAATAATTACACACACCAAAAGTAACCATGGAGAGGGGAAATTCCCCAGTTACAGTACTGAGAGAGGAAAAGTTCCTTAGCTAGAGAAAACAAGCCTACAGGACTTTTGATGGGTGGTCTATGAACTCCATTATATGCATAAACCATTGGGGGTTCTTTGAAAACAGACACCACCACTCACAGAACGTAACGTGCCATGAGTACACACACACACAGACACACACACACACACACACACACACACACACACACACACACACACACACACACACACACACACACACACACANCACACACACACACACACACACACACACACACACACACACGGTAGAATTATCATAAACACACACACTCGAGTACGCATGCAATGGTTCATAGTGCCTGCCATGGTGTGTGGTCTTCCAATGCACAATTGATGAAAGACATACAACTTTACACAAATACATGTACACACACTTGAGAAGCACAGACAAGAGTGCACAATCAATAAAATGACCTCAATCACTTCACACAAATTCATACATATTTAACAGCTACTGTAGGCCTGGACAGACGATAAAGTAGAGTGGGATTTCTCTTTGTGTGGTTAACAAAGGGGTAGTGTAGATGTGCGCACCTGCACTGGTTGGTTTGAGGTGTTTTTGTGTTGTTTTGTTCAAAACAAGCCCTCCCTAGACAGACACAAACAATAAGACACGACCTCTTCAGAAGATTACGTATGGGGATCGAACTAGAGGACTCATGAAATTTTAACAAAAAAAGCACAATTTAATAGTGTATTGACAAACACACGAACACAGAATTGTAGATGAATAATTCTTTTATTGTTCACAGAACAAAACAGTGAAGCTACACAGTAGCTATCAAACAAGAGAGATGATCACAACAAAAATTATCATAAAACAACCGTTGATGGAGCTCAACTATGAGGAGAGTTTTTTTGAAATAAAAAAAATTGTATACAAATCATGAATGTAACCAGTGGAGTATCTATACAGCTATATACATATAAATAGATCAAATACAAATAACTCTTTTTGATGAAGTCTGACTGTATCACTGTACTAATAGATTGACTATTTCATTTGCTACAATTAACATACTATCACAATACAAGCATCGATCATATCTTACGCCAGGGATATGGCAGGTGAAGTTGGATCGATGTGACTGAGGATCCAGTCACTCTGTGAAACATTGACTGGCCGTGTGTTTTCCTGTGCACTCCACAAGCGAGCCTCGCTCCTTGCAAACGTTGCTTCTCTCAAGTAGAGGTTAAAGAAGATGAATGCACTTGGGTTGCACGAGGAGAGAAGATCGTAGTCCAGCTCGGGAGAGGTGAAGCAGCTTGATGTAGTTCCAGCTTCACAGTCACAGTGGTATACTGAGAGCTGTTGGTAGAAGAGGGGAGAAAAATAAATAAATAAACAATGTGGTTATCAAATGTTTACACAATATTGAGCTGAAATGTGTTTACAACAAACTGAATGGTGGCATGAATGTTTTGACAACTCTACAGCTGATCGTGGTTATGAATGAATATTGTTGTGGAATTGAGTTCTAAAGTCCATCTGGTTTGAGAATGCCGGTAGAAAAACTTGAATGACTTTCTAAATATCCAACCGATTTCAAAATTTCAAGCATCAATGGAAAGCGCTCGTTCTCCCCGTTCTTTTGGTTGCTTTTCCACCTTCCTACACCTTACCAGTCAAAAGTTAGCTATTTTGCCCCATATATATGAATCTCATCATTTCACTTCTGGCGGCATTCTCAAACCAGATGGACTTCAGTGTCTTTTGTAACACTTACCACTTTCTTGTAGTCCTTGACAAGAGCCACCAGTATGTCGTGAATGATGGTCAGGTGCTCTTGGACAGTTTGGTTCATTTCCCTCTGGATTGCAAGCTCTGATATCTCAATGTAGGCCTCAAAGATGGCGGCTGTATTGGCCAGGAGTTGTTGAGAGTAGAGTCCAGGTCGTGGCTGGTATTCCATTGCATTGCGAACTCTGATGTTGCTACGGCACACTAACACGTCTCCACTTCGCTGTCCCTATGAATACAGTGCATGCATTAAAACATGAAGATTAGGCTAATGTACAGTTCAGTAGTGCCACTGGTTTTCTAGCTTGTATAAGCATACTATCAAGCTTGCCAACCTAGCTCAAGCTTATTACAGTAGGGATGCCATCAAGCTTGCCAACACTATTGCAAAGATACGATTATGTTAATGCAGTTTAGTGGTAGCCTTGTTCCCAGGCTGCCCCTTGACCTTTTACTCATGCACTTCTACTTCATTCCCAGAGAGGGAGCCTGGGAACGAGGCTAGTTTACGGATTGCAAGCTAGTTTTTACAATCATAGTATATAGGCATGCCAATGTGCTAATATTGAAATACTAGGCTCGTGCAAAGCTTACCCATTCAAAGTTGGCATATTCGCTGTAGTCTGTGATGGTCCTTACTCCTCTGATCAAGTTGCCAGTGTGTGTGCTCAGGTAGCCGTCTGAAGTGACTTGGGTGCAGTCATATTCTGGAGCCTCCGTAGCAGCAACTGTGGTTGCCATCTCGTTGTCTGGTATTGCAGCAGCGTTTGCCTGTAGCTCTCCCGAGCCACTAACTGGTTCTTCCACGTCATTCGACGGCAGTGGAACAGCTGCTGAGAGTGCTATCATCAGCAGAGCTGACACAGTGAAGAGCATGTTCACCTTGATGACATTCATAGTTGTTTTTTTAATAATCCACGATAATGAGATTGGGATGCGGTCCAATGATCGGAAATGCTTTTTTTTAATGCAAGTTGCTAGTTGAGTAGCTTGGTGAGGAGCTGTCAGATTCATGGTTTCTTTTATATCAAAGGATAGCTTCAGGAAATTGTGCAACAATATTATAGCTCCATTGTATGAGCTTTGACGGCATGCATGCATGGCCTGGGTTTTTTTTTTTTTTTGGCTTCCCCTTCTAAACTTTCAACTCAGTAGATCTAGTTTACAAAAAGGAGACTGAACTGTAATCTAATCGTTTATTCTCTTGCATACACACACACACACACACACATGCACACACACACACAACACACACAACACGCACACACCCTCTCTCTCTCTCTGAGAAAGGGGGAATTGGAATCATTAGCAGATTATCTTACAAGAACATAGAAAACAATGACGGCATCACAAAGTCATTTGAATCCATAGGCAAAAATCCAGTCAACACATATTGTCTTTATACATGTATACAGTGAAGAGCATGTTCACCTTGATGATATTCATAGCTTTTAATAATCCACAATAAGGAGATTGGGATGCGGTCCAATGATCGGAAATGCTTTTTTTTAATGCAAGTTGGTAGTTGAGTAGCTTGGTGAGGAGCTGTCAGATTCATTGTTTCTTTTATATCAAAGGATAGCTCCAGGAAATTGTGCAACAATATTATAGCTCCATCGTATGAGCTTTGATGGTATGCCGGCCTGGGTTTTTCCCCTCTAAATTTTCAACTAAGTAGATCTGCTGTTTATTCTCTCGCATACACACACAATACACAACACACACACACACCTACACACACATACACGACACACACACACACCCGACACACACACAGACACACACACGCTCTCTCTCTCTCTCTCTGAGAAAGGGGAATTGGGATCATTAGCAGATTACCTTACAAGAACATAGAAAACAATGACAGCATCACATGGTCATTTGAATCCACAGGCAAAAATCCAGTCAACACATATTGTCTTTATACATGTAGCTTACATGATCAGGGGAAAGTGCAACTATTCTTGGTTGAAATGCCAAGAAAAGGAATACCACACACACACGTCATCAAGCCATGCAAGCAAAGCACTTTCAACTCATGTATTACAATAAATATAAGTTCACACTATGTAAATGAACCTGTACACGGGTATATATATACGTATATAGGGCCAAAGTATGCAGCACATCCTCAAATTGATAGCATAAATATTTACAGCTATACACTTCAAGTCTTCAAACACAATTACTACTCCATTCTCCCCATTCAGAGCTTCCACGTACTTCACAAACACTTCATACAAGCTAAGGGGAGAGCCAGGGCCAAGAAGATGACTTGCAAAAGAGAAAAAAGCCATGAGATATAAGAAAGTGTGGCACTGAAAGGCCTCTAACATGTGAAAGCTGTCGCATAAAGAATTGAGGAAATGGCCTCACAATAAGTCATACTTTTGATCCTTAGCTCAATTGAGGGGGAAGAACACCGAACATACACGTACTAGGGCTGTGTTGAGAATCACCAGAGTGATATTTTTATGACTTCTGACATTAACTGTATGTAATTGACCTAGCTAGATTCAGTATTGATATGAAGCATAGAAGCTGAGAGGAAAACAATATATCAAATTTCATATGCGAGCTAGTGAGTCAAAAAGAAGCCAAACTGTACTATTATATCCAACCAAGGTATGGAGTGAAAACCACCAAGTTAGCATCACATGTGCGACATTGCATGTCCACAGGCCATACAACTATAGTACAACACCATGGGCACATGACAGTATGGGTGGGAGGGGGGAGATTTATGAATTATTCATCAGCTGATCAATACTCATGAGGCACTTGTAGGAAATTTTCACACAGTCTCTTTGTGTGGGTTTGGAATCGCTAGAAAACACAAAGTACTCTCAATCCTTTTTCGATTTGTAGAGATGCTAATAAGCAGCTGGTGGGATTCTACCAATGTGCATCATCACATTTTTACATCAATTTTTGCAACCATCATCAAATTGAAGCATTAAATTAATAATTATTACCATCAAGAATAATAATAATTTATTTATCATCACATTTCACAATTGCTCTACATTCCAAGCCTAACCCAAGCCCCCTAAGATATAAAGGAAATATGACGGCAAGCAGCGATAGTTACACAAGAGAGCTCCACAGTTGCCAGGCAATGAATGAGAGGCATAGATGCATGCATCTAGGAACCATGCATACACCCGATATATTCATGTTGTCTCAGAAGGGGAAAAATAACAACAACAAACAACAGAGAACCAGACAGTGACAGCGAGAATCACATTCCAGATTCCAGATACATAAACAATCATTACCACATTAACGTTAACAATGCAATAATATATTCATTAGAGCAAAGAATCAAACCAAGAGGAAAGGGGTGCAAATCAAGGATTGCACAAAACACTCAGATTGTCGCGTAATCGGCTCTCGATAGTCAGATTTGCAGCGACAGCAAGATTGGCCAATCACGCTACTGTAACTAGAATACATAATTATGTATGTGTACGACAAAGCTATATACACAATGTTGATTTCTATTGAGATTTCAATAGCACAGAGTTAGAACAATAGCTGTATGTTTTGAGTACACGTATCGTACACACACATGCAATGCTGGTGAAAAGTGAACACAAGGGTCTGGTGAGCTTTTGAAGATGAACTAGAGGAGGAGTTAGATTGCACACATGTGCCTGAGGGGGAGATCGGATCATCAGCCAAGACAGACAGAGAGACGGCCAAACGAAAGGGACATTTCGAAAGAGAGATCCAATGTAAAAAAAAGCAACAATAACAACAAAAAATAGGTTGCAAAATAAGATACAAGATAGGAGGTATATAATATGGTCTCTCATAGAACACATTCTATGCAGGTAGGGGTATGGGTGCATATTGCGGTCAACTAGGGGGTGGTGTTGCTAGGAGTCAGATGTGGGATCAGATGGCCCGGGGAGATAAAGATAGAGTCAACAATTAGGAGGAAAAACCATGATGATAATATATAGGCTTACACCTCAGCAGCATCAGGTATGTCATATCACAAATGTATGTAGTGATATACCATTTTATATAGAGGAGTGGATGCAACACCATAATACATGTAGCTACCCAAATAACACACGAGGGTGTTGAAAGGTCAGATAATTATACACGTATAGAGACGAGGGAGAGAAAGGGAGGGAGGGAGGGATTATACGAACAAAATCAGAGAGGGGATTTTGAGGGAGAATGTACACTATCATTTGGAAATGTGTAACTATATTTTATTTATGCTTCATACTATACTTTCTCCTGTTTAGTTTAAGTTCTGATACACATGTGGAGGTTGTCTGTGGGAGCAGCAGCATTATAGGAGGGAGATTTGCAGGGTTACTTGTCAAGAAAGGCTATAGGCATTGATTTTCATAATATGTAGTGCACAATGTTACTGTATAGGGATCTAAGGAGAGGGGGGGTCGATGAACTTACGTCCCCATGACACGTTT
Organism: Tethya wilhelma; assembly: GCA_964030475.1. NCBI lineage: Eukaryota > Metazoa > Porifera > Demospongiae > Tethyida > Tethyidae > Tethya > Tethya wilhelma. Next base: position 20,383,363 of record CAXIPT010000001.1, read on the forward strand.
CTGCAGTTCAGCCACTAATCTGGTGTCTATTTCACAGGCAACCACCTAAACAACAACGTGTGCAAGTGGGTGGGTGTGGGCGGGTGTGTAAGTAGAATACCGTATAGCCGGAAAATTTGGCGAGAATTAAATTTGGCGGATTGAGCAAACTTTGAATTTGGCGGATTTTAATTTGGCGGAGCGAGCCGATCACGTGCACAATATGCATACATACGTATATACGTATACGCACACACACTAAATATTGGCGGATTTTAATTTGGCGCTACTAAGTCTCATCCGCCAATCCGCCAAATTTAATTCCCCGCCAAATTTTCCGGCTATACGGTAGTCAACAATAATAAAGGCTTTTTTCAGTCAAGCATTACCCACACACACAGCTCTGTGGAGAAGTCATCAATCAATACACTATCATTCATCTACAGGGTACAGTCTAATGGTTTTGCAGAACACGTACTGACTTCTTTTACAAGTGGCAAATTTCTTTACTCACCTTCTTGCACTGTTCTAGTAGTTTGACGGTCATGTTCCCCGTGCCTGGCCCGACCTCCAGGACAACATCAGTAGGACGAAGAGCAGCCTAGCAGGACAAACAAGACGAATATCATGTACACAAATACTGCACAATCACAAGTGATTGAGTATCTAACACACTAGACTGTGTACAATGCATACATGAATGCTGTGAGTGGATGAATTATGCACCAAGTTGGTAAAGGTCGTCATGCAAAAATGCTACAAAATAGAGTATCACTACACAATCAGAGGAGGGAGGACACGCTTGACCTTTTGGTAATGAGGTCGCTAATTAGAAATTGCGAACTAGAATACAGGAGAATTTTTGAAAGATTTTAAGCATGATATTCAAACTCAGCACCCTTGCCTTAGTTAGAGGTCACTCTATTTTCTTTCCAATTTGGCTCTCAGCAAGGAATAATGCAAGCATGCGAAAAAGTTAATTAACATTCCATTAGCATTCCATAAACCAGTAGCGGGAAAACAAAGGCTCTGCAGATGAAGAGATGTCCCCCCTAAATCAATAGTACTAAGTTTAGAAAAAGCTTCAGAATACTTCAAAAACCATCGCTTTTGGAGATATAATAAGATAACTAATCAGTGACCTCAATAGGCAGAGGTCAAGCGTGTCCTCCCTCCTCTGCCACACTATGTCATGCTGTGCACACCTTTTCAAGCATCGAGGTGATGATGAGTGGGTTCTTGAGAATGTGTTGCCCTTTACCCTTCTCAAACATAATGCCTAGAGAGTAAAAATAAAACGTGAAGACAACACAAGTGTGAAAAGTTTCCACATACAGTAGTACCCAAATACAGTACATGATGCTATCAATATTCACTTCACTCCTGGTATGCTGTTAACCTCGCTCCCAGGCCTTCACCCTCTTTGGGTATATTATTTAGGCAGGGGGAAATTGTGAAGGAGGAGCCTGGGAATGAGGTTAGTAAGTAAAAGTAAAATAAGAGGATTGGAGAGAGTGGAATATGTCTTTTTTTATTACCACAATTATAGTGGTGGTGAAGTCATTGATCACAGGCTATGTGCATCATTTGAAACATAAGAGAGAGAGAGAGAGAGAGAGAGAGAGAGAGAGAGAGAGAGAGAGATTGGTACACAACTAAAGTAGTGGATGACACAACGGTCGACAGCTAACAAAACACCCTGGGAATGATCCAACCAGGAGAGAACATCTTCATAACACACGCATCGAGCATAAAATGGACAACATCACATGACAAACATGCACACACATGCTAGTCTCAACGACACCAATAAGAATTCATACCAAAGGCATTCAAAACATGAATTAATTGTATTTCAAAAAAATCACCCCTTGAAATATCATCACACCACAAGACACACGCCACAGACAATAGTTCATAACGAACGGGATTTCCAACCCAACCAATCAGGGCCATGGTATGCAAGGTACGTGGCGCCGGCGGAAAGAACTTCTACTACTGGTCGGCCTTCATGTGGTGGGAGGCACAGGGTGAAAACTATCAAGGCTTCACTTTTCCTCCCTATTTCCCTCACTTTGAGTAAATTTTGATGAGCTAATTAAGCCATCTCGTGACTAGGGTAGCCATATGCTTCACTTGTGTGTAAAATAATGAAATATTTGGCATACGTTTTTAAAAAGAAAATACTCAGAAAAGAGTAGGTAAAACCTTAGTAAAATAGAGTCCCCTCGACTATGAGACTTTTCATTAAGAATAGCACGAGTCTGAGTCACCTTGTTGGCATCTCTGGGTGTGTTCTCGGCTCCGTTTAGCTGCTCTTTCTTTTGGCATCTTTCCTTCTTTCTGTTTGTAAGAGACCACGTGGGCCGGGTGATGACGTCAGAGTAAAGTCCGTAAACTTAAACTAAGAGCTGATTCTCTCCGTATGGTGGAAGATTACGGAAATCACATGTTACTAAGGTGACAAATGGTGCCATACAGAGATGAATTGGAGGTGCTAGAAGCAGATGAAAGCCATTTCCAAGGAAGGTTTCTCTTTAAAAGTAGGAAACAATAGGCTGCAAACTTAATGATGATGTGAGTTTTGTAAGCATTAAAAAATCATGCAGTAAATAAAAATGAGTACTCATCACAGTTGCACTGATATAAAATTTACATTTATTAAATTATTATTGTTCTTCTACAGTTTTCTTTATAACGATAGAACTGCACAATGAACATATATAGTACCAGGCCTCCTACTGATTCAGATGAGGTAATGTTGAATTCACAAAGAGTCTGTTATAAATACATTGAATTTAATAGTGGAAGATCGACTAAAAGACAGATCGATAATGGTAATATATTTACACACATTTGTAGAAAGTGGACCTTCATGTGTTGTTGGTACCTAATTCACTCTGGAGAACAGATCTTCGTTTCACCTACAACAGCACATGTGTTGAGTCAGTGTCAGTTGGATTTGTTCGGTAAGAGACACATAAGCTCTCACACGTCTAAAATTACATGTGCCAACTGAGATGAATATGAAGCAATGCATTCCATATTCTCTGCATTTGACAGGAGTTTGAAAAACCTGGGTTTGAATCCCAGCTAGATCTCAAGATTTTTTTCCCAATAAATTTCCATGCATTATTGCAAGATTTCTCTGTCATTCAATTGTAGTGTCTATCCTAATGATACTTTGTGTTCATTGAGAGAGACTATAGCTGCACAACTGGACTGTCAACTTCTGCCCAAATCCTACGTCTACTTGAAGAGCATTGGCAAATGTCTGACATGGGTGAGTATAACTGAGCAAAAACTTCACACACTCATCACTATTGTGTACTCTAATATAATATTATTATTGTACAGGTCACTCCTAAACAAGAACCCTTTCTCAAAACACGTTTATTTCTACCCCCTTTGGTATGTATATAAGGCCATACACATTCCTCATTATAGTTCCCATACTATACCTATACATATGTTTCAGGCTCCTTGTCCAGAAATCTATATACTGGATGCTGTTTGTCTGGTGGGAGTCCAACTTCATTCTGTGCAGAATAAAAACTCCCGGCATCACGTCAGTACAGGTATAGTTTGTCTCTTTGATCTCCCTTTACCTAATGCTTCTAACGCAGTAATGTGTTTATTATCTTGATGACCTCTTACCCTACAAACCAGTACTGCACCTGTAATCTATACACCTTTGTTTGAAATTTTGTGTGTATATGTGTGTGTGTGCTTTAGGATACCCTCATCCTTATTTCAACCATCAACACCCTCATGCATGTACCCCACCTTATCTCCCACCTCCTAACGACAACCACATACCCAACTACTCCCAATATTACCATGGCAACGCACATTGTGACACTAACACTGATAATGATGAGGATGCTACTCCTAATCAAACTGAACACACGAGCAATTCAAGAGACAATCTTCAACTTAGCAACAAACTGCAAAAGGGCCAGTCAAATCGTACCAAAAGGCTAAAATCGAAATCCTTCAACATAATGCCAGGTGAGTCTGAACTAGTAACTACAGATGATAGTCCCACACATGATCGAAGTGCTCAAGCTAAACTGCATGTACCAACAAGGAGGCAACATCACAAAAAGAACAATAAAAGTCAAAAAATGAAAGGGTACGTAGCAAATGGGAATGACCAGAGGCAGGGAATCACTGGAGTGCAGCAGGAGGAACATCCAGAAGTGCAATATGAACATGTAGAAGAGCCATCTTTCCATGAAAATAACACATCAAATATGGTCAAAAATGGCAACAGAGAAGGTTCATATCAGGAGAACAAGTTTAGCCCGCACTTTGGCCCAATAATGTCGGCTCGTGGAGGTAATAAAGAAGAAAGTGGAGGTCTTGTTGACAATAATGATTATGGTGCTATGAAGCAAGGTGTGAATGAGGCAGTCGGTGTCCATCCATCTATAGTCGTTCAAGCACATGAACAAGGGGATGACTCTGCAATTATCACAAGAGCTAATGCATTCGAAGGGTTGACTTTGACTGGAGATAAAGGATCACACAATAGTCATGTGACTCCTATCGCCAGTACTACAGACGAGTATCTTGGTGTCCGAGGAGATGAGAAAGCAATACAAAATGGTAACCCAAATGATGATGAAGAACAGGTTCGTGTGTCTGGTAAGAATGATAAAACCTTGACTACAGACACAACAGTCAGCAATGAATCAACCCCAAGACATTCTCAAGCTGATGGTAGTAATACGAACCCACAAACTGACAATGATGCACATTTGCAAAACCAAGATCAAAAGCCAAAGCAAAGTCAGAGAGTAGCCTCAAAGATTCCTCACATAAAAGATGCCACCAACGCAAAAACACCTCGCAAACATTCTGCAAGTTATCCTCCAACAAGGAACGTGACACAGCAAGTGAAACGGTCGAAGTCGCGAAAGATTTATGATCGGCGAAAATTCTTCAGCGACAGTGAGAATCAGTCATCTTCTACAGCTGTATCTTCGAATCACAATATGGGGTACTCTACAAGAGGTGGGACAAACTGTGCCCAACAGAGCGATAAACGACGGGTAGGGTTTTCTACCCACGTACCTCTTCCACCGATAGGGGAGGGGGAGAGACGGAGGAAGGTGGGACGACAGGAGTCCCCCTCTACCTCTAGCCAGTTCAATCTGGCAAAGAAGAGTGTCATTGCTAGACATGGATCACAGTCTCGTAGGCCAACTACTGCAGAATGTAAGCTTTTAGGCTTTTTGACTTTTTAACTTTTTCACTTTAGCTTGTTACTGCAATTGTTACTGCAGAATGTAAGTGTTTAGGCTCTTTTTTTGCTTTTAGGCTTTTGGACTTTTTAACTTTTTTACTTTTATGCTTTGAAAGTAGTTGAACTTTTGTAGCTAAATTGTGTTTACCTTCCTGTGGTATGTTGAAAGGAATTAATATGCATCCATTTTCAGTGTTTTTTTTTTTACGATGCTAATCTATTATTTCTACATACAGATAATGAGATTCTTGGCAAAATAAGAAAGTTGAAACAAGAAAAGTATGTCTATTGTGTATCTACAAATATTCACACAATACCATTACTCACGTGCACAATGCCTACACATTCACATTCACAGTAGTGCCTAGAGAGTCAGTATAGTCCATATACTTTCCTATTGAACTTGTATTGCCTGGTTATCATAATACAGTGAAACCTCTGAACAAAGGACACTTTGGGGACAATATAAATTCAGCCTGTTCGTCCTTTGTTGAGAGGTTGTCGTCTTCTCGGAGGTTCTGTTTGTATTGCTACAATAGGGAAATTGAGGGACCAAGAATCGTGTCCTTTGTTGAGAGGTTTTATAATACAGTGTTCCTATCTTGGAGGGTCCACTATCAGAAGTTCTACGTACTGTATTATACTTTCCTATTGGTGTTGTATTGCCTCCACATAATTATTATAAATAGTATCTGAGGCACTCGAGCAAAACATGCCTAGAGTGCTGGCTCCATTGACTAGCCTAAAGTCCATCTGGTTTGAGAATGCCAGTAGAAAAAACTTGAATAACTTTCTAAATATCCAACCGATTTCAAAATTTCAAGCACCATTGGAAAGCGCTCGAACTTCCCATCCTTTTGGTTGCTTTTTCAGCTTCCTATGCCTTACCAATCAAAAGTTAGCTATTTTGTCCCATAGAAAAAGTATGGTTATGAATCTCATTAATTCACTTCTGGCGGCATTCTCAAACCAGATCGACTTTAGTATGCAGACCCAACTCTCTCTAGGCACTGCCCACATTAAACGTACACTCCTTTCACTCCAATGCTAACTGTGACGTACATACAGTGAACAGTTATCTGTGGCTAAGGTAGACCTGAGCTCCACTCTGAGAAGCTTCCAGCACACCATAAGAACACAACGGGAAGATGGTAAGGGTACAATGAATGACCAGTGCTCTCTAGTCAAAACTTGTACTTAGAACTGTTGTTTCTACCTGCTGCAGTGATGTAGCTATGGCTACAATAAATGAAGCCCTCTTCTCCCTTAGATTGATATAGACTTATTTTTAGCTCTTAATTTATTCAACCTGTAAACATAATCGCATACACACACACACACACTATTTCATCGCCAGCGGACAGAGAATGGAAGAGGAGGTACTTCCAGGAGAAGAAGCTAACAACATTGCTAGAAGATCGAATCAAGAAGGCCAAAGTTGAGCACCAGCAGTTGCAGAGCCTCGCAGATCAGAAACGCAACGCACCATCTCGCATCGAGTCAGTCTCACCACTGAACTCAGAGGCACCATCCGAACAAGTAAGTTCTAGCTTATGCATCATGCATGTATGACACGTACCATATAGTGGGAAAGTTTACAGGGTTTAACTTTCGTTTGCATTTTTTGTAACTTTCACTGATGAACTGTGCAATGCCCATATGTATAAACATTATGGAGAATTACGTGGATAAAAATTTTCGCAAATAGATCATGATCCATGAAAACTGCGGAAGTTAAACCCCGCAAAACTTTCCCGCTATAATAATATTAATAATACTGTAACATTCATTTTTGTACTCATCATGCAGTGTAACATCAGAATCCAGTGTCAAAAGAATGAGCAGCTCATCTTGGAGCTAAAGCACGAGCTAGAGGCATCCAGACAAAGACTCAGAGCAGAAAAGAGTGTAAGTTGTATAGTCTATCGAGGCTAGCCTCTCCTCCTTTGTCACATTGCACGTTGTCTCACAGTGCATGTATGAGATGAATTGAAGGAGGAGGGTCTAGTTCGATAGCACAATGTCATGTTTTGCTATTGTATCATAATTGTTTGGGCACAATAAAAGTATTTGCTAGAACATTTGAATACTCCATCAATGTAGAACAAATTTATTGTTATAGTACAATAGAGTTTGCTTCAATGAGCAATGAGGTACCATTTTGTGACAGCTTCTGGTCAACATTCGATGCAATGATTATTATAGTTGCATGCGGAGCATTGCGGACAACTCAGTTGGATTCTCGCTCAATATATTGGTGCTAGCTACTCCAGTTGTAAATTGCTTTCTTTAAACTTAGTAACTATTGTATCCTAGCTAGCTGGAACTGCATAGCCTGGTCCAGGACTCCAGTGTGGCTTAATGATTGCTGTTTCTCCACACATGCAGGCTCACAGGAACCTCACAGAAGAATGTAGAGCCCTCCGCAGGGAGCTGATGGAGAAGAAAATAGCCTGCACTAGAACTAAGAGGCAACCAACTAATGGTAGCAATTCAGATTCGGCAATTCCTATCAAAACATAGCTAGTATATAGCCTTATTAATTTCAATCCATGCATGGAGATCAAAAAATTGTATAATTATGAAGCTCATTGCATACACACACAATACATACATTGTACATACAAGCATACATTCATAGCCACAATACATGCATTCAAAAAATAATGTAACAATTTCATTGCATGATTTTGCTAGACAATTCTTGATATCTCTTTTTTGGTCACACTCCTCTTTTGATCTATTAATGCATGCATGCGCAAAAAAAACAAGCAATTTAATTAAATAAAGAGATGCACACAACAATAAGAATTAGAAAATAGAATTATATAATAATAATAAAGAAGTCATATAATTATAGTTAATTCAAAAAGACATTTTAAACAAATGATTTCAATCCAAATTTTGATCACACAACAACACAAAGTCATTTTTATTTAATACACACCCCTATAGAATTTAACCCCTTCCCTACAGACAACAAAGTATATCATCACACACAGTGACACCTTGCACCTTATACCTGAAACACCACGCTAGGGGGTTTAGAAGGTGTGGCAAACTGATCATGCTCTTCCTGCTGCTGCCGTTGCCCACTACTAGGTACAGCAACAGGACGTGAATAAAACACTGACCCACCGGTGGAACAACTCTGTGTCCGTTTACTCGAAGCTGCCTGTGCGTTGCCGTCGATTGCTGCATTCATGAAGTACGAATGTGTTGGGGAGCGGTGCTGTCTCCCCTCGCCCCGACCAACGCCATACACATCCGTCGCCGCTGAAAACAGTCCTCCCACTTGGTACACTGCGATGGTGGCGTGGTCTAATTTCCCCGGTAAAGTCTTGACCGTTTTGCCGATTTTTCTATCATTAGCTCGCTTTTCGGCCGGCGTGAGATCGGGGTGATCCAACTCGGCCCAACATTTCTCTAGATAGTCCCTCTTCTCTTCCGTCGCCTCGATCACATAGTTTATGATGGCGTCTTTCACTTCTGAAGCAGTGATGTATCCCTTACGAGTGCTTTCGAACGTGTCACGTAAAAGCTTTCGAAGTTTCATCAAGCCGAGGTTTTGGCGTTGTTCGGGCGTCAAGACTGGTAGCTGAATTTGAGAGTCATTAGATTGTGTTGTTGTTGTTGTTGAAGTTGGTTGGGCTTGTAACGATGCCGTTAGGCTAGGGGCAGGTGGAGTAGTAGATGGAGTTGAGGGTGTGGTTACTTTACCCTGTGAAGGTGTAGTCGCTTCTTTAAGAATGACAGGATCGAGATTATCCGAAATTCCATCAGTGACAATAAAAACGACGTCTCCTTCATTTAGAGGGACGAAACAGCACAAGAGATTACTCAAGTCGGGCTGATCGCCCAAATCGCAACCCAGACACCCTCCACTGTCACGAGGATTCCTCTCCTGACCACTGTGAGTGGCCGACGTCAACTCAAACACCTCCCGGTCCTCGTTACGCCAGACGTAACACAGGGTGTCCCCCACGCTAACAACACACAGCGCCCACTTGCAGCCTGCCTTGGGCTCTTGCAGTTCCACCACCACTCCCACACACAGTGTTGTCGTGGTGCCCCCGTGTTTTATGATCAGCTTCTGCGCCGAGTGAAAGGACCTGAGGATATTGTGAAAAACATCTTGAGTGGTGCCTGGAGATTTCGGACAACCGAATATCTTTGAGTTAAGGTGGTCTATACACCCGTGTATTGCACACCGAGCTGCTAATCTGGGTTTAAGACCCCAGTTTACGCCGTCTGCTACAGCAAGGATGCAGCTGTTTGGACGAGCGACGATTCCAAACACATCTGCGATCGGATCGCCATAGTGTTCGGCACTGTTGTGTTTGTGTTCGTAGAGTGTGATGGATTGGCCGTCAGCTTGAGGCTGAGGACGGAACCAGTGTGTCACTCCTGCGAGAGGCTCGTCTGTACGAGGTGTGTGTATGTGTGTGTGTGTGTGTGTGTGTGTGTGTGTGTGTGTAGGCATAACAAACTATCCTTTATGAATGTGAAGGTGCATACAACCACACACACACAGGTGCTAGGCCAGATGGACAAGTATATACGAGAACGTATTGCACAGTCCATAGTATATATGACATTGTGTATGTGCTAGCTCTATCATTCCACTCTACTGAATGATGACCAAGTGCTTTCTATGTATGCTTTATTACAACACAGCCTTTTGCATGAACTTGTCAGTGTATTTAGTCTGGAAGGTATCAAACCCTGTAGCCTTGCAGATAACAATTTGCGTGTGGGAAACATTAGTGGGAGATAGCCTGGTTGAGGCTAAGTAACCAAACCCTCTAATCACTTGCTAGCCAGAAGATTAACTCTATGACAACATCATTGGCTCACTGTGATCATGAGTTGGTGCATCCAGTTCTGGATCGAGTTGACATAGTCCTCCAAGAGGTCCTGTGGAACAAGCCATGACAGACTTCTGTAACGGTGCCAGTGCAATGACAGGCATCTCTAGTGCTGTTCTACCTGTCTTGATTTGACCTGAATAGGATCCAACCAGTTTTCTACGAGGTTGTGTGTGTGTGTGTGTGTGTGTGTGTGTGTATTGAGGTGCTGTGAGAGCACATGAGAGTGATCTCAAGCAGAAAGTTAGCAAATCACACACATCTTTGGAGTTGTATACAAAATTCGCAAACATTTGTTGAGCTTGTCAAATTTAGCAACACTTTGTGATCTAGGACACATGAAACCACTGAAAGCACAGTGCTTCCTAAAGCGAAAATATCATCTTACACGATCAACACACCGTGATGCATGCAGCTATGTGATACCTGAAAGCATTGGAGAACTTGGCAAAGATGTTGCTGGAGGAATCTTCCCGCGATGGTGTCTGTGCAGTCGCCATAACCTTTTTACTGTACCTGTCTCGCTTGTTGTAAAAATGAAGGCGGGGTCATGCAGCGAGGGGGGATGTGGGGCGTGACCATACGCGCACTTATGAAGTGATAATGGGTTAAAATTTTAATTGCACGTGACTTGGACAGTTTTTGAGAAGGTGTGTTCGTAGAAGGTGTGTTTGGGAGAACCGCTCGATAATTTACCGTGTAAGTTTTTGACAGCTTCATTTTCGTTATTTTTGTTCATTGGTGTCAGTGAATTTTAAATTCTATCCGAACAAAAGTATAAAAAGTGATACCGTTGACTATGTTTATAATTATCAAAAGGGGAGGAGTCGGCCTGCCCCATTTATTATCTTTTTTTTCCCCCCAAACTCCCACAGGGGTCCAAGATCCAAAGAAACGAAACCGCGGCCACAATGGAGGGTATGTAATGCAAAGAAACACTGTTTTCTAATTCACACCCAAAACCAGCAAGTTTATAAGTACATATGACGACCATTTCCAACTAAATGCTGAGTGTATAATGCAATGCCAGAGTATATTATCTCTGGTATACAGCAGTGTTATATATTCCACCATCACTGTATCTGCTATTCAAAGTCAACATTATTGCCTGCCAGATTACGTGACATCTTAGGTAGCTGTAATATAAACACCCGCAAATTAAATACTCTGTGACAAAACTCTCAATTAAATTTTTCCCCACTCCCTAATACTCGAGGGGAAAAGGGTCTGAGTAGCCTCGCTCCCAGGCTCCCTCTGCGGATCGAGGTGAGGGACTGAGCACCAGACTTTCCACAACTAATAGAACAGTTGCATAAGCAACTTTATTAAAACTGGGAAGTGTTTTTTGAAGTGATATACTAGAAATAGTTGCTTTATTGTATATGGAAGTAATTGACAGCTGCTGTTTTCTGTATCACTCTGTACATTTCACCACTGCATGGGATATTAGGATCGGAATATTTGGATCAGGATATTAGGATCGGGATATTCCGATGTTATATATTTGTTCTTACAGATGCTGACTTTGAGGTGACAGCAGATATGCTCATCCATGAGGACGTGGATGATGAGTCCACCTTGGAGGAGGAGGAGGCCTTCCAGACGCAGGAGGAGAACCAGGAGGAGCTCACTGACCTGCAGGAGGTACGTAGTGACATCATGGTCGTGGCTGTGGCCTCGTAAACCTGCATGGATGAATTCCTGATTCTGTTAGCACTAAGTTAAGCAGTGAAAGCTGTGGTTTATGAAGCTACTCTGTGGCATTGACCAAGAAAAAAAATTTATTCCAGAAAAAATAACCCTCTCTATCCTTGAGTGAGCTCAAATCTCCAAAGACACTGACCATCAGTACCCACACAATCGGGAGGAATCCTGTAGCTTTGCATTGTCAAAAATTCTCTTATGCTCCGTATGTACGTAAAAAACAGCAACAACAACAAAAAAACATCAAAAAAACCCTCTTAAATTAAGACAACAGGCTGTCTACACAGGCTACACAAATCAATGACTATCCCAGAAAGTGTCTCTGGCTCAAAGATTCCATTGCATGTAGTCCCACGGTATAAAATAAAAGATCGAGTTTATCGTTATGTCTTGTGTACCTTAGCTTAACCTCAAATTGTGTAACATGCAACCTTTATTTTTCACATGTAACAATAAAATGGAATTATTGGACATCTATATTCTTATCACTGTAGGAGAGTGAGATTCCACTTGAAGTACTATTGAGTCGCTATGGTTACACGTTTCAGACTAAGGACAGGAAGGAGGAAGGAGAAGAAAAAGAAGAAGAAAAGAATTCCGGTGATGTCACCACAACTGGCAGTAGTAGCGTCCTCAAACAAACGACTCGATTAAAACAAAATCTTTCGCAGACAAAAACAAACACCATCACTTCCAATACTACAACAAACACAGCAGCAGCTACCACTTCTCAAGCCCCCTCCTTCACTGCAACAAACATCCAAACTTCTTCCTCAGAAAACACACCCTCAGCTTCATCACCATCTTTGTCAGGCACACAGTTAGCCAGCGGTAGTACCTACGACTCTTCCAATGATTTTAAACGCAGCGATGACAATAAATCTACTTCTCACGTGCAACATCTAAATCATCAGATCGATAAACCAGTCGACGATACGAGTAAAACAGGTCAAGCGAGTTCTCCATCGGTATCGCCTCATCTCACATACCCACCTGGGCTGTCACGCTTGCCCCCTCCACTGATACAAGTTTTACCAGAATCGGAGGAACTGTTACAAGACCCTGTTGTGGTAGGTGGGCATCAATTAGAAACAGCTTTAGGACAGAGTGCAAGTTCGATGGTGACTGAAGATGTGTTGTTGGCGTCAAGTGGGCGTGGTGTTTTGGGTAAACATGGGCGGAGTCAGGACGGGGAAGCTGTCGACGATCATGATGCTGTTTATAGTGATGTAATGTTTGCTTGTGGGGAATCCCCCATCTCATCAGAAACTGGTATGTGACATTCATTCATTCACAATGTGCATGCATGTATTCTCACAAATCAAATTTTATATCAAATGATGTAATAATTCTAATACATATATGTACACTAAATTGTGAAAGTGTCTATAAAAAAAATTATTCTTGACTCCAACCTATTTAACCTAGTTTTCCTGTAATAAATACATTTTTTCTGTTATTTCAAAACTTAATTTAATGGTATATCCATGCACCAAATTCTATATACATCCTCAATAGATGAGCCATCCTACCGTCCTTCTTCGAGCTCAAAAGCCTCGATGGCCAACAACAACCAAGAAGACAAGTCCTCCGACCCCATCTCCTCCCGGCTGAGATCAGAGCTCCCAGAGAGAAGGAGCATTCGACTCATGAACAGCTCCGACCGTCTCCTCATGGAGAACTACCTCTACCTCGCCTCGTTGCTAGAGGAGGAGGAAGAGGGAGAGAGCGACGAGGAGTACGTGCCTCGGGATGAGTGGAGAAAAGGTGAGGGGAGAGGGTGAGGAGGTGAGGGGAGAGGGTGTGAGGGTGAGGAGGTGAGGGGAGAGGGTGTGAGGGTAGAGGGTGTGAAGGTGATGAGGGATGAGGAGGTGTGGTGTGTGGAGATGAAAGGAGATGGTTTTATGAGGGATAAGGTAGTGAGGAGAGAGGGTGTGAGGGGTGAGGGGTTCCGTACATAATGTCATTATTTTTTTTTCCTATATACTCAAGGGAAAATTTAGTGACACTAGGCACTAGATTTTNCACAGAGTGCCCCCCTAACGTGGGGGAGTTGGTATGGAACCCTCAAGGCACCTCCAGTGGAGAAGGTACTGGTTCTTGTGTATATCTCTGCATGCGTAGAAAGTGTGTATTCATGAAAGATGTATATTGTGTGATCAATGTATTACTTGGCTATTGGCAATAGTGTTGTATGTGTGTGTTTGTACATCTTTAAAGTAAGCATTTTGGATAACCTTTACCAGTTGTAAGTATACCAAATAGCACAAATATTGGCGGGGAAAAAATTTGGCTGATTGTCTAAAAATTTATATAGATTGGCTAATTTTATTTGGTGGTATATAGTGCATTCAGCAGTACAGGTATACTGTATGTGCTGCACAAGAATGACTGTTTGGTGGATTTAATATTGGCACTCCTTACCAAAACTGCCAATATTAAAATTCGTCAAATTTTTGTGCTATAAAGTACATGGATAGTGCCATTGCATATTTTCAATTTTTGCAAATCCCTCTAAAGCTGGGACCATAAGTATGTGTAGCATGTGTAGACTTGTACCTTTTGTTGAAAAATGTAAAAAAAAAAACAATGTCTAATCTGCAAAAAAAACAGCAACAAAAGTTAAGTAACCCTCAAAAATTAACCATCATATGGTATTACATCATAATATTCTCCCTTGCTCGAGCTCAATTTAAAGTCTTCCCACATCAGTCCTACGTCATATATGAATGTGTATCCATGTAGTGTATTTAAATATATTCACGTTATTCTGGTAGCTTAATGAAATGGGTTTTCCCTCCTTAATGAATAACTAACTCGATTGACCAAACATTTCCTGTTTAATAACTGCATGTGCTCACATTACCAATTCTCCATTAAAACGTACGTGCTTTCCATATTTGGGCACATCTTCTCTTTATTCCACGCAATTTCATTGTACTGTATAATTATACATCCAAGAAAGAAAAAATCTAATATTCACGATTTAATATTTTCAATATTTTGTCTCGAGGCATAGTGATTAGGGAAAACGTTTTTTTACCTTGTGTTCTAAGCTACGTACACGTAGCTTCCCTTGTGTATTGAGTGTTGAAGCTTGTTTCCTGTCAGCTGGTAACATTAGCAAGAAGAAAAATAATTTAGTCAATTGTTGTGGGCGGTTATCCCAGCACTGCAAGACTATTAAAGCAAATATTCACGATTTGCTGGATGTGATTTTAAAAACATGTTGATTTTTTTTTCCAATTCACATCACAGGAAGATGTATATCAATTGGTTAGTGTTGCTAGTGGCAACAAAACAAACAGTATGTTCTATTATTCCTAGTTTGGTCAAAGAAGGGAAAAGTGAAACTTTAGACTATTTTCATCGGAAGCAAAAGTGCGGGCGATAGGGCATTGATGATGTCACTAAAAATTGAGCAAGAATTTTTTGAAAAATTTACGAGAAATCATTGGAAAAATCCTGAAGTCTTGCCGGGATTTGAATTCTAATGCCTCCTGGCATGTGTGCATTAGTGCTTCCCCCTGTAGCTTGCTTTTTCTTTGCTAGTTCCTGTAGGTTGACCACATGTGATGGTGGTGGTAATATGATTATTGTGAAAGTGCATCAATTTATTATGCTCTAGAGATTTTATCAGCTGACGTGTTTTTCGTGTTTAATGGTGCACGAGAATTGCCTTTTCTGCTAATCCAATGTTCCTCAAACAATTGCTGGTAGGAAGTCTAAGTTGGGGGTCGGTTTATTGTTGCACGGTGTTGTTGAGTTGTTGTTGAAACTTCTCTTGTGTACATATCAATATGAATGTATTATACTGCTCCAAATTTTAATGGTTTGTGAAAAATTTACTTTTTGGCTTTAAAAACTTGGAAAAAAAATTGTGTATTACAATTTTTAAATGTACTTGTCTGTTGTATGCAGTGCCGAGGGTAAACTGTAATTCCTAGAGCTATTTAATGTGTAATAAATCTTTGAGCATTATTTCAACTACACACATGGATACCACTTACTGTGATTCACACACACACACACACACACACACACAGTTTCCCAGTATCTAGAGTCAATTTCAGAGGTAGTGACTGGATCACAGAACAGCGGAGAGAGAGACAATGAACAGGTTAGATGAAAATAGCTAAGAACTGCTTGCCTCTCTTCTTAACATTGTACTACAAAAATGGCAAGATATCTCTGAGTTTTCTAGCCTGTGTTTCTCTGAAAACCTGTGAGGAAACATTTTATATCCTTTTACAAACTCAAAAGGCACAGCATCTTTCCGTTGAAAAGTGTAAAAAGATGCTGTCTCTTTGAGTATCGTGTGTGTGTGTGTGTGTGTGTGTGTGTGTGTGTGTTACCTCCTGTGAAGTTTCCTTGTGAGTTTCTGACTAGCAATTTTTGTTTGTAGTATGACCAAACCTTCCAGACAGAACCTACTCAAGTACAGTTATGCATACCTTCTATGTGCCTATCTGGCATGCATAGATCATTTAGTGCCATACAAAGACTTTTGTGAAATCTGAGTAATTTCTCTTTCCACCATTTGTTTAGTCTCGCATATAGTATAATACCCATACTCAATCCATTCATATTGTATACAAGTAAAAAAAAAACATTGGAAATGTAATGATACATAGGAATGGCCAAATCGTAAAAAGAAAGCAGACAAGATGGAATGGCTGTTTGAGCGTGTGCAGAATTCTTCCTGTGTGGGCTGCATGTAGTACTCTCTTCCAATGTTGAGTCCCTCATGTTGCCCATAGGAATAATTCTTTACACACTCNAAATAGTAGCTTGAGAAGCCTTTTAGTGGTAAGCGCTCAGTTTTTGCAGAGTTATTCGCGTGAATATTTGTATTGCGCTAATGGACCATCCGTGCCATTCCTATGTACCCAGTACTACCGTACTGGGAATAGCCGTCACTGTACAGCAGTATAATGTAAGTATGCATGTAGTTCTGGAATACATCATTATGATGTAAAGCATTACAGTGTGCACCAGTTCAACCCCTCCAAGGAGCTGGGCTTGATGGACTGTTCCAATTGTGCAGCCTACAACAAAGACATAGCCACTCTGTCCATTGTGTTAATAGTAAACATTGGAGGGGACTTTTATATGCCTTGTAGTAAGGAATTCCCCTACTACCCACAGGGAAACTCCCCGTGAAAGGGACTGTTTTGAAAAGTCCCTACTCCACCCAATTATGTCAAGTTGGCACCGATTTCGACATTCAGAACCTCAAAAAAATTGCACTCTCACTTTTCCCAGCATATGCCTTAGCATTCAATATGTACAGTCATACATGTGTAGTTGTGAGCTATTAGATCCTCACACACACAAGCATACATGTACTACCGCCAAAATCACAATATTCACTATCATGCACTGATGTTTAATTGTCAATGAATGGAGTTGAGAGGTGTAGCTTAGCTGATTCACGAGCTAGCTATACGTAGCATGCATGGTACTTTATAATATTCTTTGATTCCAAGGGATAAAGGCAGGACTTGTCACCATTAGTCGGTAGCTATTCTAAATGTTTGCATAAACACATACAGCTATGGGATGGCTGTGTTTACGAGGGTATAGCTCTGTATTCTACTCTCTAAAATGCTCTGTAATAGTGTCACTTCCATCAGCAGGCAGGATATGCAGAGAGGAAGTAGTTTTGATTCACAAGCAAAATTATATTCATTTGGTAAAAATCTAGAATCTTTTCTTTCATCTCCAAACTTATGAATTTTCCACTGTAAATAATTGTCATCATTAGTGATTCTGAAGTGTTTTGTAGAATGGTCATAGCGTAGGAGACGTGTATCTAGTTGTCATGTGACCCATTGCCCCACCTACTTTCTCACTCACCTCACCTTCCTTCTTTGCTGCCACCAGTCTGTGGTTGCTATGGGCAACTACTTACAGGTGTGTGTGTGTGTGTGTGTGTGTGTGTGTATGTTATTAAATCAATAACATGGATGGAGAGTTAACTTGTGAGGTCATTGCCACTTCTATAGTATGTGCTATTGAATTGAGCTTGTAAACAGCTATAGACTTGAGCCCATTTTTTAATGCTAGGCAAGCATATCCTGCCAGCAAGCTTGTTTGCTCTGTTATCCTAAAAAAATGACTGTGCTTTTACTTGTGAAGAACAATGTCAATACTACCCTACCATGCTTCCTATCTGAAGCCCATCTCTTATGAATATCATTATGACATGCCAGTGACCAGTATGGTATTGTGTGGTGGTTTTGAGCTGGTCAGTTGTAAGGCTCAGCCTAAGGATGTTAGTGTACATGCATACATGCATACATACATACTACAAAGAAATGATTTCATTTTTTGAAACAATTGGCAACGGCTCAGCAGTGTTATTGCACCAACATGCTGTCTCCCTACATATATAAGACTGGCTCTTTCCCCATTGCACTCTCAAAACCATACTAGCTAGCTAACTAGTGGAGTTGGAGTGACCAGAATGAATGAGGGTATTGTATTATTGCTAGCTATAGTTGTCTACAGAGATAGGTCAGTGTATAGGCTATAGGTATTGCCAATTGACTCTCAAAGGTTATACAGAATGCTTGTCAGTAGGTAGGTGAAGTATATATGATAGAGAGTGAGAGGTCTACTCATAAATCATACTTATATTTTTTGACAATTGTTTAGTTATATTGGTGTGGCAATATTATCTGTTTGTTTTTTGCTTGTTCTCTTACTTTTTTCCTTCTTTCTTCATTTTATAAAGGCCTTGCAAGTCTTTCAAGAGTGCAACTACAACGCAAAGAAGGCAGCAGAGAAGATCCGTACAGAAGGAGTATCACAAGGTGAGGATTACTTTGTGTCCATGTCATGTGCTAGCTTGTGGCGTGCTGAAACAGTGATATGATACCTTTTTGACCTTCTGTGTGTGTGTGCATGCAGGGATGTTACCCTGGACCGAAGAAGAGTGCCGAAACTTTGAAGAGGGTAAGCGCACCAGTGTGTTAGTTTGTGTTTGTGTGTGTGTGTGTGTGTGTGNTACGGAGAGGGGGGGTAGGGGGGGTCAAATTGAATCGACTTTCTGTCAGAAGAGCTACACTATTGGATACATACACTTTATATACAACCCCCAAAAAAATTCTATGTGTACAGTGGCACAGTTATTGTGCAAGTTAGTATGTATTTATAAGCAATGCCAACTGTACCTAAACCTTTACTATGGAGCAATCTGTATTGGGTGAGATCACCCCAAATTTTATTGCAGAAATGTACATACTCAACACACAATGTGTGTATGTCTACTAACTTTGTATGCCTCTTGCTGAAGTGATTTCTCGTGAAAGAGTGGATCTCCTGAGAGTTGTGTTATTCTCTGATAAGGTCTCCATCTCTGTAAACATTGAGACCTTACCAGTATCACGTTGTTTTTTGTTGGATCTCCATTTGTTTAATCACGTTCGACGATTTTCACTTTTCATTGAATGAAAAAGAGTTTGTTGTTTTGGTACGTACACTACACACACACACACACACACTCACTCTCTGATCTACATGAGAAAATCAATGGAAAAAATCTTCAGATCTAGCTGGGATTCGAACCCTGAGCTACAGCACATGCAAAGGTGCTTGAGTGCATTAGCTGAAAAGATAGGCCAATATATGCTGTGCTTTGTCGTGGTAGGAAGAACATGCTGGTCATGTATTTCCATCATGTGTGTCATGCCATTAATTGTAGGCCTTGAGGTCTGGTTCAGAGGTTGACAGTGTTCTCTGCTCCAATGTGTATGAGTTCTAGTAGCTCAGTGGTAAGAGCATTTGACTAGAATTCAAAAGAGCAATTTGACTATAAGATTCAAAAGACTGAACGGTTCAATCCCAGCTGGATAGATCGTAAGATTTTTCTTTTTGGTAAAATTAATATAATTATGCAACACCATTTTTTTTTAATGTTGCAACTAGTGTTCGTATGTCCAAGTGTATGTGTGTGTGTGTGTGTGTGTGTGTGTGTGTCTAGTTTTTGTGTGTGTTTGTGTCCAATTGAGTAGGTGTAATACCATGGTGAGATTTAACAAACATTTTAAATTGTATTTTGTTGTCCAACTGGCTCAAGTGGACTATTAAAAACATCATCATCATGGCGAAATATTTTCCATCCATGCATTACTACACACTTCTTACTGTAGATATTTTGCAAACGTTTTCTGGCTTAAAATTTTTATTGTGTCTTAACAATAATAACCAGGCGTCTGCCTTATGTGTATGGGAGAACACATGCAGGATTAGCTAGCAGGGATTTTAGTTGGATGTTCAAGTTTTGGAAAAGTGCTTATCACTGCTACAAAGTGAAAAAAAAACTTGGAGAGAGCTGCGTTTACAGTATCATTCAAATGTGTGAAACTGTACACAATACACACATACACACAGCACTATTCTTACAACACAACTCAAACCCCATTATGCTGTCTATACTCCTAAGTTGCCATTCACGTACGTGTTGTAGTATTCTTAAATTAGCCTGTGCAAAGTTTACAAACACATCGGTGATAAGATCTTACAAAAGTGTCAATACAACACTTTTCTCTTCCGTTAAAACGGCTCGTAGCGTCCCTGCATCATCACTTCGCATTCCCCATTTTTCCCCTGAAGCTGTTCCATAAATCCCTCAATCATTGTCACTTCTAAATGAAAAAAACAACAGCATTTCATAGCTATAGACTGCCCAGCGATTGTAGAGAAGAAAGAAACTGTTGAGATTTTATTTTCCTTCCTTCCTTTTTGGTATAATTATTGTTTCGTGCGTGGTTTTAGTTTTCGTATGCTCAGAAGAGAGGGGTTACCGGCAGAGAGAGAGAATACGTTGACGTAGTGACTGCATGAACACGTACGTCAGAGAAATTACACCATGTCTCGATTGTGATTGATGATGATAGTTCTCAACAAGTCCCTTCACCTTAGTGGCAGATTTTAGTATTGTGCAACGGTGACACACACACACACAGTGCAGTATATTATTGTACTCTTGTCGTAGCCTGTATGCCTGTGTATGTACGTGTGTGACTAGCTCATAAAGTTGGACCACTCCTGGTTAATTGCATGTGTGCTAATGGAATCTGCTAGAAATCCTTATGAATATGCAAACACAGGTGAAAATGTGTATGCATGAATAATGGTAAGATGCATACGTGTTTGATGCTCCAATTTAGCTATACACTGCATGTCTTGCATTTCGGAATAATATTGTGTTTCATTTCTTTTAGAGGTCTATGGTGTTATAAAAAAGGAAGCAATTATAGTTATTGATGGTTACCTGTCCATGCATGCTGCATGACACATTATAACTCTACACAAGTAGTTCCAAATCAATTCACATTTAGGCTTATCAACAGGAAGTGACTTGCAAGAGATCGTTAAATATTCATAGCTTTTTTCCACGATTTCATCTCTTTAGTAAACAATCTTAATGATGATGTACGTACTGTAATAATTTTCATTGGTACAATCCAAAGCAAACTGTATACTTGATAATGATTCCATGCAACGTATATAGCCTGCAGTGAACCATTGGTGGTGTAGAACTACAGCAATCCAGTTATACAGTGTATCACACAATTTTTGCATGCACGGGGTGTGCAAAATATTCCCTTTGTACCAAGAGTCACTGGGAAGAAAATTGTGAGTAGAGAGTTACTTGTGGCCCCGGGTAAGTAAGTTTTTTTTCCCTAAGTCACTGATTATTTTTTCCAGTGTCACTTTTCTTGGCATATAACTGTATGTTTGGTAAACATATAAAGTGCCTTTTGAATTGAGCAATATAAAATTAATGCTTGCAAACCACTACTTATAGTGGCTGCCAATCTTAACTGCGTGGTGATGATTGTGCGCGTGTAGAGGTTTTGCTAAAACAAACTTAGTGGTTGTAATGAAGTGTATTGGACACTTGTACACTTAGACCAATGTTTATATGGCAATCATCACTACTTAGCCCATAAGTAGGCTCACTGGTGGATGTGCTATAGTCTTCCTTTACGTATAATATATGGTGTTAGTAAGAATCCTACATTCTGGAACTAACTATGCTACTCACTCAAACCTTCTGTTTACTCTCTTCTTTGTCTCCACTACATAAAATAATTGCATGATTTTTGGGGGTTAAAAATATGAAACTGTGCTGGCTGTTCTACCACTATGACTATACATCTATTATGGGTTGGGAAACGCTGTCGTATGCTGTATACTGTTATTAATACATGTGAGACAGTTCCAGTATAGGAAGTGGAAAGGGATTTCCCCCCTTTTGGATGTTGCCTGTACACGATGTATCGACTCTAGAGACGCAGCAGTGTTTACTTCTTCCAAGAAGAGAGTCTCATTATGTATGCATGTTATTCATTCACACACTGATAGAATTCATCTTATATCTATGATTATTGTACAACTGCCATGTGGACAAGTGTGTGCATGTCTTTTCTATAGTACGTGTGTTATGTGAATTTTTATGACATTGTGCATGCATGATTGCAGGACTTCAAATGGTTGGGAAGGACTTCTTCACTATAAAGAAAAAGGTGTGTGCACATGCTTGCATGTCCTGCAGTCAATGTTGCAACTGCATGGATTTGATTCTCGTAGGAGCCTGGCTATTGTGCATCTTCATATCCTTTTCCTCACACCCTCATACCTTCACACCCTCACATCCTCGCACCCTCACATCCTCACACCCTCACACCCTCACACATAGGTGCCGTCAAGGACTGTTAAAGAGATCGTCGAGTTTTATTATCTTTGGAAAAAGTCTGAACGATACGATGTCTTTCTTGGTCAATATGGCAAAATCGGAAAAAAGAAAATCATCTGTCCACCCGGTCACATGTAAGTGCTAGGCCTGGTTCATACTTCATAGTATGACACATTGAATCACATAATTATTACTGTATAGCTAGAAATTTTTGAGGAGTAAATTTTCACAGAAAGGCAATATTGCAATACGATCCTGAAAATTTCGCGGGTAAAATTTTCACAGATCGCCAACGATCAACTAAAACAGCAAAATTAATACTCCTCAAAAATTTCTAGGTATACAGTAGTACTTTTTATTGCGTGGGTCGATTGTGACTGTTGTGAGCAACTGTTTTTGTTTCAGAAAAGAGCATTATTGTAGCTTTTTTGTTCATGCATTTATTGCAATTCAGAAACATAAATTAATCATCAAGAGAAACTTTTGACCATTTCTTGCTAGATCTGATTTTATGGAGAAGTATTTCGATCTCTATGACAACGATGCAGTGGATCTTCACTATGGGACAACGACTGTGTATGCTGAAGTAAAGAAAGACAACTCCTAACCACATAATGCATGAAAGAAGGCAAACATCTACAACTAATAGTATTTTAATTCAAGTCACCACTTGGTAGAATCTACACAATAGTTTAATATGTATTTCAGTGTATCTGCATAAAATAATTATTATTTATTTGTACTGTAGAAAATTTTCATTCACTCATCATGAAATAATCTACTTTGTATCTATAAATATAGCATGTTACATATGTCTGTATATATTACTATTGTAGTCTTGTACCAGATTGTTTTGACACTATCTTCCCACAGATAACTGTGATTGTAAATAACTTTTATCAAGTTATTATTTTTAGTTGTTATTATGTAATTCTGATTTTCAATAATATTTTTAATTGGGTGGAATTTATCCCATTGCGAATCCCCGGAAATTCCCCGACACTCATTTGGGGATTTCCCGAAACTTAACGGCGCGGCGAGAATTTATTAATGACGTAACCTACAGTTTTTTTTGCTGCACGCGCATAATATTATAGAGATCGAGTCAGACTTATTGTGCATTTAATTCTTGTTCCAAAAATTAAGACTCGATAAATTCTATAAAAAGGGAGCCCTCGAGAATGCCTAACATCAGAGCAAAGTTTCAAACCAAATCTAAACTTCAAATTCAAGATCGTGAAAATTTTACTGATTGCTACTACATTCAAGAATTATGACTAACGTACTTCAACAGAGTCTCCTGGTACTGCTCCTTGCAGTATTCATCAGTTATACTGCTGCATGTGCGGCAGTAATACCCTCAACAACACCGAGGTGCACAAGTACATGTCAAGGTGGTGGCGCAAATCTCGTCCAGTGGAATATGAGGACTCAAGCAATTAGCACCTCGCTGCGTGCAATTGAGAATATCAGCCTACATGTACAGGAATCTATTGATAGCAGCAATACAACACTGACGGTAAGCAATATTGTGATAAACTATAGCTCAACCTATGATCAAAAATAATTATTATTATTATTATTATTGATCGTAGCCAAATAAAGTTAGCTTCATACTCATAGCCTTGCATGCAGTGAATTATGATACTATTAATGCTCTTTCATGCAGACTTTGACTGGGATATATCAACATAATACGGATATATCAGATAAGGAACGTTTTGCTAGGGGTGTACACACTTTCCGGTGCTTTACTCCTGTTCTCTTGGAAATACACACAAATGAGACAAAGAGAAAACTGTGCGATTACTCCAATGATGATTTCTCTGATGAGTTCCACAAGATCACTGGTGAACTGGATGTCCTACTCAAAATCAGAGAATTGGTCCACTCATACCGATCAGTCAACCAATGCATACTCCCTGATGAAAGAGCACGCTGCTCAAGCATGGTAAGTTAAACTATAGACTATGCATGTATTGGGAGGTTCAAATTCAGTTGGACAGCATAGACTATAACTTTTCAGTGAAATAAAAGCTTAATTTATTATTGTCAATATTATAGGGTACATCGAGCTCATCAGATAATGATATCCGACGACTAGAAACTCTAAGGAGCACGGCTGAGAACCTCGGTCTCTTTGTTCATCACTTGAGGCTGTCTTTTGAATCTGTGATTGCTGAAATACATTGTAATTAGTGAGCAGTAAAACAGCTCACTAGTAATTATGACTGAATTATAATGAAAACGTGAAATGGAATAATATTATTTATCACTTTTAATCTTTAGTTTCTTTGATAGGTTTTTAACAGGTGAACTATCTAATAGTATATTAATTTTTAATATAGTTGATATTTATAATATTATGACCAATCTATTTATTTATATGTAAATACTTTTTATCAAAATTTATTATTGAAAGTTGAAATCCAAAATCTGAATCAGTTATATTGTGCACGCATGAATGAGCGATATAAGCACTATACTAAGCATGCATTTTTAGGAGGTGGGGCTAACATGTGCCCCTAAATGAAGCACACCAAGATGGCTAGAAAGCAGATTAGTATTATAAACTACGTAACACCAGTAAAAAAGTAAATCCTCACACCCTCATGCCCTTCATATACCCTAACACACTCACAGTCACATCCTCATACCCTTATACTCTCACACCCTCACACCCTCACACCCTCACACTCTCACACCCTCACACAGTCACACTCTCACACCCTCACACACAGGTGTACGGTCAAGGACTTTTAAAAAGATTGTCATCTCTGAAAAAAATCAATGTCTTTCTTAGTCAGTACCGTAAAATCAGAAAAAAAGAAAATCATCTGTCCACCCGGTCACATGTAAGTAATTAAGCCTGGTTCACACTTTGACACATTGCATCACGTATTAGTACTATAATAATGTTGTGTGTGTCAATTATGACCGTTTGAGCAATTGTAAAACTATTTTTGTTCCAAAAATTTAAAGAGCTTTATTATAGCTTTTTTTATGGAGAAGTGTTTCGATCTCTATGACAATGATGCAGTGGATCTTCACTATGGGACAACGACTGTGTATCCCGAAGTTAAGAAAACAACTCCTAGCTACATAATACATCAAAGAAGACAACATCTACAACTTTAATTCAAGCCACCACTATAGTACCTGCATTTTACCTATGTCTGTAAAAATAATTACTATTGAAGTGTTGTTCCAGATTATTGGTTTGACACCATCTTCCCACAGATATAATATTATAACTGTGATTGTAAATAATTTTTGTCATTATATTTAATGTCGACAGATCCCCGGTATTTCCCCCAACACTCATTTTGGGATTTCCCGGATCCCGACACGGCGAGAATTATTAATGACGTAATCTACAGTTTTCGCTGCACGCGCATAATTATAGAAATCGAGTCAGACTTACAATGCATTTGATTCTTGTTCCAAAAAGACTTTCGAAAAAATCTATAAAAGAGAGGATGTCTAGCATCATAAACAAGTCGGTCCAGCACGTAAAATCACTTCGAGTTCTGTTAAAAGCAACTATCTACAACTACGTACAGTACAACGGAAAGAACAATGCCAAGTTATCTTAAACACGGTCTCATGGTACTGCTCTTTGCAGTACTACTCAGTTATAAATCTACTGCTGCATGTGCGGCAGTTATACCACCAACAACGCCGAATTGCGGTAGGTGCCAAGGTGGCGTTCAGAGGACCCAGTGGAACCTGAGAATGGATGCAATTGACTCCTCACTACGTGCAATTGAGGCTGCTAGCCGACATGTACTCGACTCCATTAACAGGATGAATGTATCAATAACGGTAAGTAATATAAATTGCATAACCATTGCTTAAATCTTTATTAATAATATCAAGAATGTATTGAGATTAATCCAAAATGCTAATTTCGTCAATAATTTTAATACAGACCTTATTTGGGATTTATCAACGAAGAGAAAATATCCAGGCACCTGAACGCTTTGCAAGAGGAGTGCACACTATGAAATGTTTCGTCCCTATCATTTTGGAGATCTATTCAAATGAGACAAGGAGAAAATTGTGCGAACGTAACCCTGACAACTACTCTGACAAGTTCCACAATATCACAGGTGAAATGGATGTACTTCTGAACATCAGAGAAGTGGTGGTCTCCTACAGATCAGTAAACCAATGCATTCCCCCTGAAGCCTCATGTCGAGTTATGGTAAGCCAATTTATTAAAGATTGCTACAGAAATTGTCATTAAAAATCTCATCCTGAATCAAAATGCATGCTATAATATGGTCAAGTTATAGTGTGTTCCAAAATTGATTCAATGAAAAGTTTATTAATAATTATATTTTGAGATAATCCATATCTTGTGGTTCATGATATCTCATGACAGGCTTTTTTAAATATAATTTACACTATCCCTTTAATATTCTATTATAGGGTACATCATCTGCAACGGACAATGAAGACCGACGACTGGAAATTCTGAAGAGTGTGACTGAGAACCTCAAACTTTTCATGTCTGCTGATTATTTGAGAAGTACAGTTTGCAATTAGCAATCTGTAGAAGCATCTTGCTAGTAGTATAATATTTAATGTGTAATGAAACTTAACGTGAAATGGAATTTTTAAAACATATTTATTACTATTTTAATAGTTCTGTATAGGCTTTAAAAGCAGGTAAACTGTATAATTATCATTATATAATTAACAAAGCCAATCTATAATATTATCTATTAATCATATGAAATTTTGAAAAGTTAAAACCCAACAGAGGGCATGCATGCGAAGCTCGGCGCAGTTCGCGTCTCTTGCGCTCGAGCTCGATTGAGGTGGGTGGGGCTAACATGCATTCCCTAAATAAAGCACATCAAGATGGCTAGAAAGCATAGAGACGAAGATCTCGACTCTGAGTTTGAATATGCGCCAGAAAAAAGAAGAAAAACGTGGAGAGACGATCCCATTGCCACGGGAAGGCCTCCAAACGTTTTACACGCGCCTTCCCACTCGGCGTCAGTGCCTTCGAAACAATTCCTTGTCCAAGAGAGAGACAAAGAAGAATGGAAGGCGAGACGGTACCATTTGCTGGCTATGGATGCCTATTCCCGTCACAAAGCTCTCGTGAACCAATATCTCTTGACTTGTGGACAAGGAATTGAACATTTTTCACGTTCCACCGAAAAAGACAGAAACGATTATAGCGTCTTGAGGGAACAGCACAAATTTCTCTGGGAAGCAAACGATAGTGTAGACTCTTGGGAGAAGAAACTAGCCAAGACGTACTATGACAGATTGTTCAAAGAGTATGCCATTGCTGATTTGAGTCGATACAAAGAGAATAAAATCGCTCTACGATGGCGCATAGAAAAAGAAGTTGTTGAGGGAAAGGGTCAATTTGCCTGTGGAAACAAACACTGTCTCAGTCGCGAAGAACTTCAAAGTTGGGAAGTGAATTTCGTCTACTTAGAGCAAGGTGAGAAAAAGAATGCCTTAGTGAAGTTGCGGCTGTGTCCAGAATGCTCGGCAAAGTTAAATTATCACTACAAACGTAAATTGTGGAAGAATTCCTCCAAGAAAGATCACAAGAAGCATTCAAAGAAGAGAAAAGGTTCTAAAAAGCACCGTAAAAAACACAGAAAAAGAGACAGTGAGAGTTCAAGTTGTAAAAAGAAGCACAGAAGGGAAAAGTCGTCAAGCGAATCTGAAGAGGAGTCGTCTTCTGATGATTCTGAGCTTGAGGATACACCTGGTAAAGTATCATCAGTTTCTGAAGAGGGTACAAGTGGTGCTAGTAACCATGGTGACGAGATCTGGAGTAAACCAGCTGAAGCATTCTTGGAGAAATCGAAAGAAGACGAGTATGAGGACTATTTCAAAGACATGCTGCTATGATTTTCTTAAGCTTTATTTTACTGTCTTGTCATTGTTTACATCATATTGTTTTATGAATATATATTGAGGTTTAAGTACATGTATAATGAATAACTATATAACAAAGACCATGAATTCTAAAGTTAGTGAACAATATTACTGTAAATATTTGTGATTCTTATTATATTTTCTATTCACACACAATATTATGTGTACAATACTAGCATGATTGTAATAATTCTGGCTAATGATCATCTCTGAGTCAACACTACACATGTTAAAACTATAACTTAATCATCTGATTCAGACTTCATTGCACAACTAGCTAATCCTGTGTATTAGTGGCACCATAGTTGCCACTTCGATCACTATCAAAAAGAAGCTCACGATTATCATCATCCTCATCGTCCTCTTGGTATCCCCCAACATTTTGAGCCTGTCTTTGCTGTTTGAATCGCTTGTACACCCAATAACACACTACACACAAAATAGGTGCATACACCAGGACAATCTGTATGTATCCAACAAGGATAAAATCTTGTGCTCTTCCTCCTATATTCGTCTCACTTTCAGCATCACATTTCGACTCCTCAAAAGTGGCAAACATGGTCAGTCCATTTATCACCACCAAGTTTAGAACTAGAACTGCATCGAGTATGTTGTGTGCTCTCTTCTTGTGAGGTTGTGCGATCGCAGTAGCTCCAAGCATCAGACAAAGAAAAAGCTCAGAGATTGAGTAAAATGTGAGTGGTCCTTGACTGAATGCGTACACTCCAAGAATTGCAATACGATAGACAAAAAAGAGTCCCGCAAAAAACCTCATGTTGTCTTTAAAAGTGGACTGAAAGCAATCAAAAAGTGGCATGAGCCTGTGAAACCGAAGTGTGCGAAGAGTACACGTCACAACAGGGTGTTCACTGAGTCCACAAAAGGCTAACAAGTTCAGGAGGAGAGGATTGATTAAGAGTAAAATTGGAGGGACCAGTACAATTGTCATGAGGACTAGTAAAGCTGGGATAGCATACTTGAGATGTTGTTCGCCCAAATAAGGTATGCCCCCATAATAAGTCATCGTTGTTTCTTGTGGGTTTGCATGGGAATTGCCCGACAAGTCAACTTTTGTGAGAATATGAAATGTAATGTTAGTACACTGAGCGTAACACATGATCAAGAAAGCCGATAGCCCGTGTATGATGGACTTTTGCACAGAAATCTTCGGATGCTGGTGTCCTTTCTTCTTCCCGTTACAAAATCTCAAACAGAATTTTGTGTTCAGTAATCCAATGAGAGAAATCACCAAGAGAAAAGCTGTGACAGTGGTGATGTATTTGAACACCAATATGTCCATCACAGTGGCCTTTTTCCACAAGCAAAATGAGAGATGATCAATGCTGAAAAACTCAAAGTCAAAAATGCCATAGATAATAAGATACAAGTCACGTAGTGTATTTAACGGTCCAAATTTTGCTCTACGATCATCTTTAAAGTGTTTGTAATCGATTGTGAGCTTATCAATGAGTTGACTGAAGAGAATCAACCCAGTAACATTTCCTGTTGTAAAGCTAACATTGAAAGTTATGACTATTGCAAATAAAATAAACATTGGAAAGAGCTCGGAGAGTGTGTAGAACAACATACCAAACTGACAGTGTGTCTCATTGTCGCATTTAAAATGCCTCGAGTGATAGAAAACAGTGTAACCTTCCATGCATTGTCCACATACAACACCGTGTCTATATTTCATACACACAACACTATTCAAGTGTTCGCTACTAATGGGCAAAATGTGAAACTTATAGTTAACGTAATTCAAACGGCAAAATTCAAGAGGACAATAGCCAGTGTAAAGATAGTCAGGATCACGTATTGAATTATCACCATGCTCGTGGTTGTAATATCCCACCCAGAACGAATGGCGTATGAATGCACGAAGTGCTGTATCATTGCATCTGATGATTCCCACGTAACTTTGCGAACTTTCATCAGCGGAACACTTGCAACTCTTTGACTTGTCGCTATAGAAGTATCCTGGTGGGCATTGCAACAGTGTTACATTAATATTGTAGTAAACTTCGCGAATTGATCCATACGTAGATAGAAGAACGGTTCCATTGTCTCCTGGATGACCATGCACAACCATTCTACTATCGGATGTGTAATTATCGTGGACTGAAATGTTCTGACCAGTACGATATTTGGGAACTGCGACAGTAAGTTCTGTGTATACTGTCAAGTTGAATTCATCCTCCAGAGTCAAGTTTACAAACACCGGATATCCAGGATAAACGTCAATAGGCATGGTACTGTCATTAAAACTAAACTTCATTCCTACAGTTGCAAGATGTCTCTCGTCTTGCATATCGTTGAAAGTGAATGTTCCTATTTTCTTGAAGAAATCGGACAGATTATGTTTGGCTAGATTACCATAGTAACGATAGAAGCATGAATAAAAAGACACTGAGAAAATCGAAGAGCCTCCATTACGAGCTGAATTGTTCTCAAAACGAAATGTAATATCAGTATCATGCTTTCTCGATCCATTGTAATCTAAAAAACAACTCCTTCCTTCCAAAAAATCCCTCTGTTCATTGGAATGATAGTATATGCCACCTCCATTTTCGTAAGCTTGATTGTTTTCGAACGTGAATTGTACACCGTCACTCAACAGTAGTACAGAAAACCCATACATAGCTATAGCACCACCCAATATACCAGTGTTATTTTGAAACAAAACAATCGAACCAGATTTGAAAACAGCCCTGGCAGAGTTCAAAAGCAAAGCTGTAAACATATTATTGATGAACGTGTTTTTTCCCAAAAATTCAACAGTGAAACGACTAACAACAAACACACCAGAAGTGACATACCCCGTTCCATTGTTAGCATCCCTATACTGAAGGCGATTCCTTTTAATATGGCAATCCTTAAAGACTGGGATGGGAAGAAAACCGGTGCTTAGTTGATCGGGACGATAAGGAGAAACATCGACAGCCGGACTGTAATAAGCGAAATTCTCCAACCAGGTGCAGTTGTCAAACATCACACTGTCACTAGGTTGAGACTTATATTCACTGAACAAGGCAAACACTGCAGTACCTCCTCCATATCGAGCTTTGTTTGATTTGAACATGGTATTGTTGAACCTGACTTTATTCGCTTGTTTGGCACTGCTACGTTTATCGTATCCAATCAGTGCACCACCCCCAGCAATGTAGCCAAAATTAGAATCAAAGCGCGAATGATTCACCGTTACGATATTTGTGTCGACATACTCATCTTGAAACTGAATGTGCAGTCCAGCCCCCCAAGGTGCACTATTGTTTCTGAATACACAATCCTTGAGTGACACGTGAATATTCTGACTTCCATTGGTAAACAGCACAGACATTGCTCCTCCAAGACCGTAATCTTCCCAATCGCTCAACTTGGACATCAACTTTGGATCGTACTCTATGTAACACGGTGCAGAATTGTTGTAAAAGAAACAGCTTTCAAAGCTATAGAACGCTGGCAGTTGTGCTGGTGAAGATGGTGGGCCAGAAAATTTAACGTGAATTCCACCAACAAATGAATGTTGAACAGAATGTATGTTATGGAGGAATCTCACATGTCGAATGCTAACATTTCCGTAGGTATTAAACAGTGCAAGTCCAGTGCCAGCACTTCCATCAAACGTGACATGTTCTAAAGAAACGTTAAGACAATTTTGCACATGAACAGCAGCTGAGAGATTCACCGCACCAGTATCGTTGGTAACACGATAAGCTCCACAATCAGTTATTGTCACGTTTGATATGTTGAGGGAGCTGACATTTTCAAAGATGAGTCCAACACTAGACCTCGTACAGTTTGTATACGGGTAAAGAGGAACACAATGCCAATCCCTAGTATTGTGATGATTCTGTCTCTTGCCCCAGTTCTCGTATGGCAGAGAAAAGTTGGGGGAAATACAGCTGTCAGATACAGAACACGAAATGTTTGCAGTAGAACTGTTACTGACGCCACTGAGTATAGTGATCCCATTGCAAGACTCAAACTTGGCAGTACTGTTTACTTTCAACGTGGGGGAATCGATAAAAATGGTGAGATTTGAGCAATTATTTTCACTGTTCAACTCCTTTGAAATGTATTCCAAATGTCGACAAGGTTTTTCACCTCTCAAGCACTCAATGCTGTCATTTCCATTCAAAGAGTCAACATGAAGTACAAGATTACTTCGTGAAAGAGTCACTGTTGCTATAACTTGCATCTGCACCGTGAAACAGAGCACACATGCTAGCAAAATAGTGTTCATTGTCACTTTATCTTGAATCACTAAATAAAATTATGTATACTGGCTAACCAAGTCTTAACTATTAAATTTACTGTTGAACTCTAACCTTAATAAATCATAAACACTGGCTGGCAACAGTGGAATAGCATATACTCATATTAAAAGCAGCATCCACTGTAAGCAGTATTGATATATGGCTCACAGGAAACTACACTGAAACAATAACAACAATTATTATCATGATAATGTTATCTTTCAGTGTTTTTTCTATCTCCTCTTCTAAATAGCACACCATTAGTTCAGTACTTTTATGATGCAATACCCATGTCAGCTAGGCTCTCCCCCAGCTGCCATGGGGATGTACGGCTATTATATAGTCACAATATTGTAAGGATGTTTGTTGTTTTTATTTTAGCAAAAAACATGTATATGTATGTATATAGCTGATATCAAAGCATGCACGA
This sequence comes from Tethya wilhelma, assembly GCA_964030475.1. Taxonomy (NCBI): domain Eukaryota; kingdom Metazoa; phylum Porifera; class Demospongiae; order Tethyida; family Tethyidae; genus Tethya; species Tethya wilhelma. The sequence goes on from CAXIPT010000001.1 coordinate 20,416,475, forward strand.
TTGATTATAAATAAGTCAAGTTTGTTTAGCTAAGCATAAGACAAAAAGCCATCCACATATTGAAAACAACTTGTTCACAAGTAGATTCATATAGTATATATAGTATACATGTAACAATATTGATGTAAAAAGTATGACGCCTAAATACATCGACAAAGGAATGTAGTGATACTGTGTTTATATATCAGTATGCAACAGACTGCTTCCAACAAACACCAACCCACCATTAATTTTGCAGAGGGTATTTACATCTAGTATAGATGCATGGGGGTGCATATGCATAGGAATAGCATAGAAACTCCCCAGTTGCTGTAATATACACACAATATACTTACATGCATGGACAGAAGATTGAACAAACCAGCTCCAATAAACATCATGCATGATACTAACATTTTAGCATTGAAAATAGTAATACATATACAGCCATGATTACCAGCACACACAAAAGCTCAGTTTACAACTTGATAATAATATTATTACTATAGTAAATAAACATAAATTCAAGTATTTTTTTTTATTAGTGGGTGGAATTGGGTAAATACGCTGACAACAATGGATGATTAGATGGTCTCACACCAGTAGAGGAAGCAATGGGTGGTGGGTGTGGTCCAGTGGGTGGAGTCTTCCTCAAGCCACCAGTGACAAGTGGGTGTGGTTTCAGTCCTGGCGTGACTACCGAAGGAGGGTGATCTAGGTTACTGGCTGTGTTTGAGGGTGCGGACACTTGAGGAAGATATTTCGGGTCAAGCCACGGTTCATCACCTGGCTTGGAGGACTTGGGGGAAGGATCTGGAGAAATATATATTATGTGTGTGTAAATTAGCAGCAGCTAAAACTCATGACCTTACTAAATAAATTGTTTAGAAATGAAGAATTACAACATAACAACTCAGCTCATATGCTATAGTGTGGGCCTTTCAGGCAAATAAAGATTATACTATATGAAATAATGGATCATGGTATTATGCCATTTTTCCATACACTAGGGTTTACATTAAAAAGCAACAGCAATTGGTGTATAACCAGATTCGGATTTCAAGTTTTCTTCAACTACCTGTGCTCTTGTTCATTGGTGAGCCGACACTCCTCCCAGAGCTGTTAGCCGAGAGAGAGTGGGCAGAGAGCGGGGAAGGCACAGGTATACCGCTCGCCTTCTTGTTGGGACCTTTAAAGAGGATCTGTTGCTGCTGATAGTGTGCTTTATTTGGAATGTGATACTGTTGTACATTCTCCTGATTCGATATGGTCCCCAACACTTGCCGTTGAGGTAGCTGAGATGGTGGGTGTGGCACTTGGGGGTGTGGTCCCTGACCGGATGTAGTAGAACTTGTTGGTGTGCTACTATACTGAGGCTATAATACAGAAAGAGAATTTCAAAAAAAATGAAGCTTTTTAAAAGCTTACAACTATTTTTTGCGATCTGAACTTCAACTTACTCTGTATTGAGCATAGAGTCCAAGGGTGCCTGTGACAGGGTGGGGGTGTGACTGTGTGTGGGTCACAACAGGCGAGGGACGGATGGTGGAGAGGGTGTCGACCCCGGAGGGGGGAACTCCTGTCGTTAGCCTCGACGAGCCACGATGACCGATCATCTGTTCGTTCATTTGTTTGTTGAGCCACGTAATCACTAAAGTGAGGTAGAAATGAGAAGAGAAAGGAGAAAGCAGTGAAAGTTTTGGAAAGATATTGGACACATACAAATAGCCTCATTCTATATACCCAAGCTCCTTCTGGTAAGCATTAGAAACAGTGAGTGAGAGGACAAGGATCCTAGATATGAGGAGTGTGGCTCGCTTCACTCGTAATACAGTAACTGGGCAGTGAAAGGTAACCATGCTGCATTGGTATGCATGCACTGCTCCTCTTTGCAATTTGGCCAGCTCAGCAATTTACCTCACTATGTGATGTCACAGACAACCCTTTTCCAACTTCCGCCATTTTTGTAATCGGCTGGCAAAGAAACTCGTTTATTAATATCTGGCTAGCTGGTGAAAGTGAAAGTTCTCCTCTCCCTAAGCTTCATTTACGCCACTGGTAAGCCTCGTCAGCTATCTCAAAAACAGTCAGCCATACTTGTAGTGCCAGTGATTCTATCCTAGGCTAGCACTATCTAAGCTAGCTCTCTAGACACACTTCATAGCTTGCATTTTACAAAATCTAGAGAAAAAGTAGCGTTTTAGCTCGAGATCACATCACTTCTAGTGACCTTCCGTTACACACACAACTTAATTTGCTAATACCACAGATCGGGAAATTTTTGTAGTTCAAAAATTTCGTATGATACTGCATTTACGAAAATTAAAATCTGCGAAAATTTATTTTACGAAATATTTTAGACACGAAAATTTCCCGATCTACAGTTTTAATGATAGTCTCATAAACTAGCAGCCTTCCTTCTCCACTCACAATACAAGGGAAAAAATGAGGTTTGGCTTGCCACTCATGGTCACAAGTTGCAAGTTGCTTGCGACCGAAGTAGCGAGCCAAACTAAGGAAAATGTGGAAACGTGTGTGGCTGGTATGAGACACATAGACACGTACCGTTCTCATTTGTCTTTAGCTGCTCTGTGCTCTCCTCCAACTTTGCTTTCATCTCTTCCATCGATTCCTCCATTTTCTTTTGCTGCAGTTGACAATCACATGGTATAATAATATTCATATTACTTTCTGATCGGTAGATGAAAGAGTATGGCTAGGATTTTAAATGCTCTGGTTAAGCTGTAAATATTATTGAGAAACGAAGGAAAACTCTGTGACTCAGCTGGGAATCNTTGCTTATACCGTAGATTGGGAAATTTTTGTAGCTTAAAATTTTTCGTATGACACTGTATTTACGAAAATTAAAATCTGCTCAAACGTGAACTTTTGAACATGACGACCCGTCAAAAATTTTTGTATGATACCGTATTCACAAAAATTAAATGTACGAAAATTTATTTTACAAAATATTTTAGACACAAAAATTTCCCGATCTACAGTTTTAATGATAGTCTCAAAAACTAGCAGCCGTCCTTCTCCACTCACAATACAAGAAAAAAGAGAAGTTTGGCTTGCCACTTCAGTCGCAAGTTGCAAGTCGCTTGCGACTGAACTGGAAAGCCAAACTAAGGAAAAGGTATAGGTATGTATGTACAGTATGAGACACATAGACACAAACCGTTTTCATTTGTCTTTAGCTGCTCTCTGCTCTCCTCCAACTTTGTTTTCATCTCTTCCATCGATTCCTCCATTTTCTTTTGCTGCAGTTGATAATCACATGGTATAATAATATTCATATTACTTTCTGATCGGTAGATGAAAGTGTATGGCTAGGATTTTAAATGCTCTGGTTAAGCTGCAAATGTTACTGAGAAATGAAGAAAAACTCCGTGACTCAGCTGGGAATCGAACACAAGACCTCCCGATTACTGGTCGGACACTCTTGCCACTAAGCCACAGTTTGATTTACAACCCAGAGTGTATTTTAACACTACTATATGCGTGCGTACTCTTGCTACAGCTAGCCAAACTAGCCAGCCAGCTCTAGCTCCTCAAAGTGCACGCAGCTCACCTCATCTTGTTTCTTTGCAAGTGTATCGTTCAGAGAGTGCAGCTCGTGTTTCACTCTCTCCATCTCCACCTCTCTCTCTCCCAGCAGCTTCTCCTGCTGAGTGGTCACCATGTTCTTCAACTTCAACTGTAAGAAAAAACACACACACAGTCATACCTATATAGCTGGCATAGGGATTTAAAATACAATCTAAGCCCCTAGAATACATGACAATCATTGAAAAAAAAAACTTGAGATCTAGTCTTTGAAATTCTAGTTGAATGATGTTACCACTGAGTGAGCTACTAGAACTTATAGGTATTGGAGCAGAGAATAGGGCTAGGAGTAGGGGTATACATGCATGAATATACATCTCTGTGTGGAATCTTGGCATTGTACAATGCACTGACTTTATTTATACTCAATCTGTAAGTCACTTACAGAGTTATTAATGATATACGGTATATATACCTTGGATTTGATACTACGTATCTCTGATTGCAACTTCTGTATGATTTCATTCCCCTATAAGATTGAGAGTGTTCGATCATGTCACATGAGAGAGCACACATCACATCCAGTACAGTGTATAGGTGGCCAGGATGTATGCCACATTTGTACCCAGTGTGTGTGTGCTGTAGAGGTTCACTTACTTTCATCACTTCTTGCGAAGCAGACTTGAATGCCACGTCCAATTTCGTCACCTGACGTTGTTTTTGCTCCAATGCTAGCTCACAGCTTCGCTTCTGCTCCCCAGATGCCTCCAATAGCTCCGTTGTGCGACTGATCACCTGAGCATTAGGTAACAGTCACATGAAAACCAATGACAACAAGTGTAAGGTTATGATCAATTCCTCACAGCCAGCCAAGCCTTCCAGATGTAAAACTTTTACACGCATATATTGTAGATCGGGAAATTTTTGTTTGTTTATATTTCACCTCTTCGACCGATTTGGTATAGATCACCATAATTATGCTATAAATTTTTGCCACTCACATGCGTGGCAAAAAATTTTTAACAAACAGCAAAAATTTTCCAATCTATGGTATGCACATAACTATATTAAGGCTTTGTTTATACGAACTTTCAGTGCTCAGAAATTTCCAATCTTGTAAATTACCTACAAACTACCGTATAGCTCCAAATTTTCGTGGTTCAAAAAGTTTGTGAAAAGTCTGTCTTTGCCGTTTTGAGCTAATTTTCGTGAATCACGATCTCTGAAATTATATTGCCGATGTACAATTTACGTGGAGAAAATTTTCGTGATATACGGTCAAATCACGAAATTCACGAAAATATTGTACCACGAAAATTTGGAGATATACGGTATATAAATAACTATTCTTACTATTTCTGCAGTTCCCCCTCTTTTACTCTTAAGACCTAGCAAGCTAACAGAAATGGAGATTCATGAAGAAGGCCCGCCATCTCTCTTACCTGTTCCTTATCCTGTAGCTCTTGTTCCAAGACAGCTACTCTTGTTCTCAGCTGGGAGATGGTCTTCTCCTGTTCGTGGCTGCCGGCATCGAGACTGGAGTTGTCTCGACGAAGCTTGTGAAGTTCTTCACGTAGCGAGTTACACTCCTTGGGTTGCATGAGTGTAAGACACAACATATAATGTGAAGTCACCATAAGTGAGACAATAAGCTCTAGATATATTGTCAAGAGTGTATTAGGACTCCTGTTACTGTACAGCTAAAATTTCAAGGAGTATAAATTTCATGGTTTTCACAAAAAAATATACCCTCAAAAATTCATGTATGTATGTATGAGGTGGGGCTGCTCAATCCTCGAATCATGTAAAATTACAAAAAGCTTGGCTATCGCCTTTCTGTGATAAATCTGCTCCTGTATTTCTAGCTACATATGGTATGGAGTACATAATTATAGAGGAGAAAGGTGAAGTTTAATTTGCGTACCTCTTCTGTGGTCTTCAGTTTGTTCTTAAGTTCTCTGATGGCTGCTTCAGAACGGTACTTGTGATCAGTGAGCTCCTTATTGCTCACATCCAACTCATGGAGCCGATGCTCAACACTCTCCAACTGAATGGATCCAAGAGAGAAACTAATGTGTTTGGTGTGAACATTCAAAACCACTAATGAGTGGTAAGAAGCCAATATATACATGTTACTTGTTTACACAGTCCTCTCATTATCATAGCAGCTAGTGTATATATACCGTAAATCGCGAAATTTCCGTGTTGAAAAATTTTCGTGTTAAATAATTTTCGTAGAATCGCCACGTTACGCAGCCCCACCCACTATTTTACAATTTTTCATGTGTTTAATTTTCGTAGTCCGCAGCGACTATGAAAATTTAGCGACTACGAAATTTTCACAATTTACGGTATACAGTGTATGTACTCATTATCCTCATACCCTCATAATCACCAAACACACGCACACACACGCACATGCACACACACACACACACACACACACACACGCACACGCACACGCACACGCACACGCACACGCACACGCACACGCACACGCACACACACACACACACACACACACACACACACACACACACACCTTAGCAGCATGTGTTCTTTCCATCTCTTTTCTCTCCGCCTCGAACCTGTTCTGTGCTTCTGTTTGAGCCTGCAGTGCTCTCTCCCTCTCTGCTGTGAGACTGGCCGAGTGTTCGTTGCCAAGGGAACTCACTTGAGAGCTCCACTCTGATTTGAGACGATCCAACTCCTGGCTACGCTTGCTCAACACCTACATACAATACATCCATCATTAGAGCAGTATGACTACAATGGATACATATACACATCATGTATGTCTGCATGTTTAGCACAGCCATCTAGCAACAAAAATTTGACGCATGACAAAAATTTTTTTGGTAATCCACACAATTTGGGAGCCAAACACAAAAAATTGGAAGTTGCATGCACACTGTATATTAGCCTCGTACCCAGGCTCTCCTTTGAGTGAAAGGTCAAAGGGGAGCCTGGGTGTATATCATGTGGAGATTTTACTATACCTACCTCTTTACACTGTGTCAACTGAGCAGAGAGGTCGGTCTTAGTGACAGTGAAATGCTCCAATAGTCTCTCATTCTCTTCCTGAAGAAGAAAAAGTTTTAATAACAATTAATAACTACAAAACTAGCGATATTTTATATACATTTGACTAGATATTAAAAGGGTTTACATTGAAATTCAAACAGTCTAATTTAAACAATCCCAAACCTAAAGAAAACCTTCACAATCCCTACTCAGGCATGTGCATGTTGGGATCATCGAATAAGTTATGACTCTAAAGAAGTCAAAGGCTATTTACTGTACATCCATCCACTATCATCAGCCTATTGAGGCATGGATCTAAGGCTATTTCACATCAACTACACACCCACACACAAGATGGGTAGCCAGTTATTTTGGCGAGAATTAAATTTGGCGAAACGGAGCTCAAACTATGTTGGGCATAATGCTCTTCACCTTCAGAGTGAGCAGGCACTCTGCCATGTACTTCTTAAGGTAAGTGTCGCTGGCAGGGACAAACTTGAGAGAGAGGTGGTTGAGATGACGGAATGGATTCGTCTCGACGACACTCAGTAGGGAGGAGGTCTTCCCGATGGAGAACTGGAGGAGAAACCTGCGGGCATGGGATGGTTTGAGATCAGTAAAAGGTAAGAAAAAGATGCTCTACTCTCCCTTCAGAAGAGGTACGACGGCGGTGTGTCATGGTGAGCTGGCATTTTTATCGCACGTGATACTCAAGCTCCTAGTGTCACGTGTAAATTGTATGGGCAAATTAAGTATTGAATAGATCACATGCACTAAAAATGCCAGCTCAGCATGACACATGGCTGTTATACCTCCTCTAAAGGGACCAAGATCTACAGACAGGGAGCATTTCAGGACGTCATATAAGCATATAGAAATCTTACAGAAGAAGGGGAAAGGGGTGGTTAAATTAAGTCAGTACGTTCAAAGGCAAGACCTTTATAGTCTCAAGCCTCCTTCTTTTTATCCACGAGTGTAGGTACAATATTGTGTTTGTGGGGCTATAGCTAGTTGAAGTGCTAGTCAAAACTGAGTCTAAGTTTGCCAACGTGATGACATTCATTGAAGACAATGTTTGCATCCCAAGCAAAAGTGATGGGTGCAACCAAAAGAAGTGTTGCTATGATACAAAATACAAACAAAAAGTCATATATAACAATACATATGTACTAGCATACACATACACACCCCTCTTATGAACAATGCATGCAAGTTTCAAACCGGTATAGCTCGTTTCACAAACCAGTTTGACTACACTGTAACCTTACTTCGGGTTCTCCTTGCTCACTTCTTCCAAACACAACTCCAAGAGATCAATGAACTTCTGAGGAAAGGCATTGAAATCAACCAACAGACCTTGCTGAGACTTCAGCCTGGAAATAAAAGTGGGAGGATCGGGTTTATACATAAAAATTATAACAAATAGGGTCCAGAATTACATGCACTTGACTGTCGAAGAAATCAAGTTAAAACTCAGGAGAACATAAAGAAATAAACTTTTAGAGGTACATCTAATAAGTGTAAATGTATGGTCACCATAGCAATTATGAGTTTCAAACAGCTCTACACACATGTACAGTAGGACAAAACCTACATGATACAACTCACCCTTGAAAGTCGTCTTCTCCCAGTGCTAGTGTGTAGAGGAAAAATGGATCTTCTTCTTCTGTCAAACGAACAAGCAATTCCTGAGAGAAAGAGAGAGAGAGAGAGAGAGAGAGAGAGAGAGAGAGAGAGAGAGAGAGAGAGAGAGAACGAACAACCAAGTTTGTTGATTACTTAAAAACACACACATGTACAAGTATATAAACATACCTTTTTGTGAATTGGTGTTGTGACAACATTCAGTAGAATCGTTATACCAATTGATATATGTCTACAAGTTTAATACATAAAATGGCTGAATCAGTAAATTATGTGCTGCTGGGTGGGTACATGTAGTCTACATACTGTTGCTATGAACGTCATTAGCATAAATTTTAAAAAATTATATCGGTCAATTAAACATATTTAAGAAATGATTAAGGAGATGAAAGGAAGAAAACATTGTAAAGAACACACAAAAAGACACAGTAGCCTTGGCCACTCTGTGAGAGAAACTTGGGGGAAGAAGAGTAGACAGATAGTCTGATACAGTTTTTGAGAAATGTTTCAAAAGCTACCACTCCTTTGACATCTTAAAAGTGTCCCCTCTAAGGTTAACTAACTCACCTTTCATCTCTATCACTGCTCTTGATGGTCACAGGAACACATTTCTTGAACAGTTCTTCCATGATGCTCTCCCAGTTGTCCGTACACAACTTTTCCCGCCAAAAATGTCAGAGTTCAAAGGTCAGCCCCTCCTCCCAACAGCTGAGCAAGATCCTGTGTATGTCTTTTGCAGAACAACAAAAGGGATATGCGGAAGGTCAGTCTATATATTGTCCTGGTCTTTGCTCACCAAGGCATCTTTTCACGTTGCCGCTGTGTAGATTTGCCAGAAGATTAGCATGGCTAGCTACACTCACTGTAGTACTGTGTCACTACTGGTGCTTTTTCTATTTTGCAGCTGGCTCTTAATATCGCGAGTGGATGCACAGAATGATGGAGATGTGCGTCTAATGAATGGACCCACATCAAACGTGGGCCGCGTTGAAATCTTCTACGATGGACAATGGGGTACACTATGCGACGACAGCTGGCATCTACAAGATGCAAATGTCATTTGCAGGCAAGCAGGCTTCACAGAAGGAGCAAGCAAGGTGGTCTACCAAGCTGCTGAATTTGGACCAGGCTCCGGTCCGATATGGGTGGACCAGATAAGATGCAATGGAAATGAACAGTCTATATTAGAATGCAAGCACAATGGTTGGGGTTTGCACGATTGTCAGCACAGAGAAGACGCTGGAGTTTACTGCAAGCGTAAAGTTGCAGTAAAGCCTACTCACGGCATGCCCGTCAAACTGGTTTGTCCGGATAACATTCAAGACGGGACTTGCGTGACGTGTCCTCACAAACAGCACCCCGATCCTGAAGACTGCACTGCACAAGTTGCCGTTGAAGGAATTGTGATGGCACTCTACAATGCTGAGTGGAAACCGATCACTAATGAAGGCTGGAACATGCAAAGTGCTCAGGTGGTGTGTGGAGAGCTTGGCTATCCTCTCGCTATGGGTACACCGACACTGGAGGAGCTTTGGAGCAATTGGAATGGGATCTACTGTAGCAGCATTGGCAGTGGAAGTGGTAATGTTTGTTCATCCGAAGAAATTTCTGAGAACGATTCATTTCGTGACAGCTTAAAGAGTGTGTGGCTGAAGGATCTTGAGTGTAGTGGCAAAGAAAGACGACTAGTGGATTGTTTTTTCTCGGAATTCGGTCCTCAGGTGAATTCTGCATCGAATGTGGCTACTGTCCGGTGTGGATTTAAGCCACATGCCTCTTGTCCCTCGCAAAATCCACCAGAGGTAAGTGAGTGAGTGAGTGAGTGAGTGTGCTCTGTTTGTGCTTGTTTGTGGGTACTGTATGGCTCGAAATTTTCGTAGCACAATATTTTCATGAATTTCGTGATTTGAGGGTATATCACGAAAATTTAGAAAACTGTATATCAGCAATATAATTTTAGAGATCATGATTCACGAAAATTAGTTCAAAACAGTAAAGACAGACTTTTCACCAACTTTTTGTGCCATGAAAATTTGGAGCTACACGGTATATGAAAGTTCATTTGAGAAAAAAAATATCTTGAGACCTAGCTGGGATTCAAACGCAAGTCTTTCGAATTCTTGTTGAATGCTCTTATCACAATGTACGCCTCAGAGCTTACAGCCATTGATCCCTTAGTTTTGCCTCATGTTCTTTCTGTTCAATCATGAATTTTTCCCCATTGCAAAAGTGGTGTGCCAAACCACTAAAATTTTTCAATGGTGTGAACTTGTTTGATCTTGACATTTCTTCACTAGCATCAGCTCGAAGATTCTTAAGATACATTTGCACCCATTCGTGAGAAAATGTCTGTTCCTAATGAGTCATTAATTTTTTCAGTGTTGCCCTTATGACGAAATTCAGTTGGCATATACGTGTTTGCCAATTAAGTGAAATTAATGCTTCGAATGGTCTAGCTAATGAATAATTTCCTGCTTTATTCAACCCAAGAACCAGTAGCTGACACTTTTGGCCCCACCTGTGTGTTTTTCACTGTACTAGGTACAAATTAATGTCTGTGAAAAACAAAGAGAAAACAGGTCACGGATTGACTTTGTAATGCTACATCAACAATGTTCGTAATAATACGTATAGGCTCAATATCTCTGCTGCATTCAGACATATGTATAAACCAAATGTGTTTGTATTTGATTATATAATATGTTGCGTAAATATTTACTGTGTCTTTGTATTGTGTTATGGTGTGTTGTTGAACTTAGCACTTAGACTAGACAGACACACCTAAAGCTCACACAAGGTGCATCGCGTATTTATGTATTGATTGTGAATGTGTCTGTATGTAATCAATGTATGAGGATGGTGTATAAATTATACTGGTGGTGTAATGAAACAATAGGTCTTTGTTGCATGTGTATAGGTGATTTATTATAGCTCAGATCATTCAATCAATGTATGAAAATAATTTGATCAGTGGATCTTTCCTCTCTCTCTCTCTCTCTCTCTCTCTCTCTCTCTCTCTCTCTCTCTCTCTCTCTCTCTCTCNAGTTCAGCTGATGGAAAACCTTTTGATCACTATAGGTATAAGTTTAACTTTATAATTGTGGTATTAGAGCTAGTGTATACCGTAAATCAGAAAATTTCGCGGTGGGGGGGGGGAGGGGTGGATGAGTACAACCATCTTATTGTGACATGCATACGTGTTCTGGTTGAGTTCAGTGTTACCAACTAAAGAAGATCCACAGGATCGAAATGTTTTAGGAACTAAAAACTTAACCAGTACTACAAATAAATTCATCAACAAATCAACTGTTCATACATGTGTCCATATTCGCTCACACAATGTGCATGCATGTGCATAGACATCTCCTTCGATTTGACAGTCAAACGATGAACTACGGCATGATGGACTTTCTACCAGTGCTCCAAAGCCATGAGTGGATCTTCCACACTTGTCACAATCACTTCCACTCCTTTGAGGCCTTCATTCACTACGACCTCCTCAATATCAGCACGGGAGAGAAGGTGGCGGAAGGACACAAGGCTAGCTTCTGTCTCGAAGATAGCTTTTGTGAAGACAGCCATCCAAGGTAAGATAAATTTTCTTCAACCATCAGTTCACAGACTCAAACAATGAGATAGTGAATTTGCAGGAGTAGATAAACTGTACAGTAATTTTGTTTAACTTTTGACTCATTTGCTAGTTATAGAGAACCAATAATACAGGCTATATATAGGACTCAAACTCTGATCATTATAGTATCTAAAGCCTCATTCCCAGATTCCCTCTTTTTTTTCCAAAAAAGCTAAGGGGATCCTGACTGGTCAATGACTGTCACGTACATTATTATACCATCTGTACCATTCTTGACTACTCTCTTACTCCCAAACCATGCAGTTACAGCTGTAGTACCGGTATTCAAGGCATCTCAGTCAACTGTGGTGATCTCTATGGCCGCTACCTGGACTGCCAGTGGATTGACATCACAGATGTGCCACCGGGAGTTTACATCCTCAGGCAGTCGGTGAATCCAGACAGACTCACCATGGAGACGGATTATCGCAACAACCAAGTGGAATGCATCATCTACTACTATCCGGGATTTTATCTCTACGCACTTTCGTGCAAACTCTCAGGTATGTGCAACAGGCGTGGCTTATTCTGGACAGACATTATTATTATAGTGTTGATTTGTTCCTCTACAGATCACTAGCTCATCATGGCAACCTTTTGAACAGCTGAATATTTAATCAAATCTAGCATCAGTCATCACCATATTATCTATATACTTGTAAAAAGCAGTTGTATAGCTATGTAGCTAAAAACAGATCTACGATAGCTGATGTGTTTTATGATTTATATTGTTGTGTTCAAGCGTTGCGTTTACTGCGCATGCTCAGTTGTACGAGCGAGAATCAAAGTAAACGAACTACAAAGAACTATTGTTTTGTGGTTGGGAAAATTATAAACTCTTGAGGTCTAAAACAATCATGCACGTGTAATCGTGGGTTGATAATAAATCAACCATTACATATCAACTTACGGTTGTAGAACGTGGACAATGCCCACGTGTAAGAGATCCACACTGTTGTGTGTGCTGGCTGCTCTGTGTGTCCTCACGACTTTCATTCATGCTCTTCGTGATGGTGCAACTCGTCTGGTTTGTGGAGAGTACAAACACAAGGGTACAGTTCAAGTATACTACGATGGGCAGTGGGGGACAATATGTGATTCACGATGGGGCTCAGCAGATGCAAATGTAGTGTGTAGACAGCTTGGATACGAGAGATCACTCCGAGTCTATCGAAGATCTCACTTTTGCAGCCTGAACAATACTGTCCCTATACACCTGGATGGTTTAAGCTGTCGTGGATCTGAACAGTCCATTCTGGAGTGCAGTCACAGTGGATGGGGAGTACATGCACGAACCTGTTCTCACAAAAAGGATGCTGGTGTCGAATGCCAGCGTAAAATACCCCAAAAGCCTTACAACATGCCCGTTAGACTGGCATGTCCAGGTAACACTCAGGATGGGACTTGCATGACGTGTCCTCATAAACAGCACCCTGATCCTGAAGACTGCACTGCACAAGTTGCCGTTGAAGGAATTGTGATGGCACTCTACAATGGTGAATGGAAACCGATCACTACTGAAGGCTGGAACATGCACAGTGCTCATGTGGTGTGTGGAGAACTTGGTTATCCTCTCGCTTTGGGTACACCAACACTTGAGCAATTGTGGCCAAACTGGAATGGCGAGTTTTGTAAAACGGAAGTAGTTGAGTTGGCAAGTGGATCAGGAGATAATGATTTGAACTTGATGTCTTGTTCAGCAGAGGAGATAACAGAAAACGATCAATTTCGGAACATGTTAACTGCCTTCTATTTAAAGGATATAGAGTGTAATGGTAGAGAAGGAAGACTTCTTGATTGCTACTTCTCTGAGTTTGGACCTTTTTACACCAACTCATCGCTTGACGTAGCAACGGTCAGATGTGGATACCAATCACACCAGAAATGCAACCCGTCAGGTCAAGAAGTAAGTAGGTGTGTCATTTTTAAAGCATATGTGTACGATTCTTGTACCCATACCCAGGATCTTTTCCCTGAGCCTGAGTACGTGAAAGCAAGCATAGCTATGAGTGTCACACTTTATCATTTGGACTTGTTATTGTGACTGTATATATGTGCATTGGATACATGTAAATTCATATGTATACTATTGTACATATGCAGGTTTATCGTACAAGAGGTAGTGCAGTTCCTTGGAAAGGTCGTGTGGAGGTCAACATTGGTGGAGAGTGGGGTACTGTGTGCGATACGGGGTGGACCAATGAAGATGCTAACGTTGTCTGCAGAGCAATGGGCTATGGTACGGCAAAACATATCTTTTTCGGTGGCTTTTTTGGCAGAGGTGTTGGACCCATATTTTTGTCTGACTTGAAGTAAGTTTTCATCAAAATTAATGTTGAATATGCTCAGATGGCCCAAGGTGTTGTAAATATCAAATTTTGAATGTGTGCATGCAGATGCAAAGGTAACGAGCTAAACTTGTTACAGTGTGAAGGTGACACAGCCGAGAAATGTACTCATGGTGGTGATACTGGAGTGGAATGCAATGCCCCACTGCGATGCAAGCCTTCAACTGTTAGTATTGTTATGTAAATTGCTGGTTCAGAATTACTATTCAGATCCTTTTATTTGACATGATTCTTTTTCCAACATATGCAGGTAGGACGCATTGTGAACATACCTCTAGGTCCATGGTATCAGTACCAATTTGTTGAAGTAAATGGACCCTTTGGTTGGGGACAGGTGTGTGCAGAGAACCTTACTTTGACAGCAGCTAGCGTCCTTTGCCGAGAGAATGAGAGAAGGTTTCTAAGGAGAATTAGTTCAGAGCATTTTAGACCTGGATTTAGTGGAGTGTTTTACAGTGGAATGATTGACTGTAAAGGAGATGAGATAGCGATAGAAGATTGCAGTGTTTCCCCCCAGCCTACTAAAACATGTCTTGAAGGATATGCTGTTGTAGAATGTACAGACAGTAAGTTGTACATTATAGTAACTGTATGTTGTTTAAAGGTATACACCACTGTCTGACTCAATTATACTTTAATGGCAATCATTTTCCTAAGGGCTTCCCGATCTGGTACCAGACCTTGCAGAGTTTGAGTTCTCTCTTAAATTCTATCGCCCTTTTTTGATAAGGCGTCCCTTGTTTAGTCTCGAGTGTGCTCTGGAGGAAAACTGTCTCTCAAGCTCTGCCCACCAGTTTGCAGACCAATACGGTCATTTCAGGTACAATTTGTGCAATCAGTCTTACTGTTTATACATGCACTGAAATTATCATTGTTAGGTCATCTATTCTTATTGAATTTTTTTTTTTTTTTTTTTTATGGTCTAATGATGAACCCTTGAGTATAGTGTGACATGGCATATTTGGTATCACACCATCTGATCCTCATGCATGTACTAGCTGCATGTTATTACATCAGTCATGAAGCATGCTGCATGCACTTGTTCATACATAATATCGTACCATCTTACAAGCTCACCACAATAATAATCATATGAATGGCCATAAAGACTTAAATTCCATAGCATGACATTGTATGTATGACCAGCTTCTATTCATTACAGGACTCTCTTGGCATTCAGCAGTCTAACCATGAACTATGGAACAGCAGATTTCTACCCAGCACTCCACCAAGACAAATGGATATTCCATGAATGTCACCGCCACCTTCACTCCTTTGAAACTTTTGTCAGCTACGATCTTTTGAATCTCACCACAGGAGAGAGGGTTGCTGAAGGACACAAAGCCAGCTTTTGTCTTGAAGACACTTCAGATCGATGTGAGAGTGGGTTCTTTCCAAGGTCAATACTTATTGCATGATCAAGATAGCTCCTTATAGTTACTGCTAAATATAACATTCTGGCCAGCTTCTGCAATGTCCATGCATCTGAGTGTATAATAGCATTATTATACTGGGTAAATTTGGCGTGCTTAAAATTTGGCAAATTCGCATTTTAGCATGATTTGTGATTTTAAATTTGGTGATTTAATTTTGCACGCTGCATTGTTTATATGTGTGTGCGTGCGTATAAAACTGTTTGGCGATTTTTAATTAACGATTTGCAAAATAATTTGCCGATTTGCCAAATTTACCCGCTATATATACAGTGATAAATATTATGCCTGACTTGTGATATCAGCTCAACAGTGGTCCTGTCCTGGACTCAGTGAATGTGTACGTATTTGGTAAGTCAAACCACACAGACATGCCTTCTCTATATAGGTATCAATGTGATTCTAGACTCCAAGGTATCTCTATCAACTGTGGCGACCTTTACACCAGACATTTGGACTGCCAATGGATTGACATCACAGACGTGAGACCAGGTACGTATATCCTCCGACAGCACATCAATCCGGACAAACTTGTTATGGAGAGCGACTTCACCAACAATGGCATTCAGTGTGTGGTGTCAACCATAGGTGGACCTGAATTTAAATACGATGTTGGAAAGTGTGAAAGAATAGGTAAGACTAGTATTATTTGTAGAATCTGATATCAGTCTATATGATAATAATTATTGTTGTTTTTTTCTTGTTTGTTTTGTTTTGTTTTCACCCCTACAGGAACCAGTTAATTGACTGCTTGTCGACCTAGCAACACAATTATATAATGTGCTTACATAATATTAATTGTTAACCGTTTATGTGTTAATTATTTAAACAATTGTATCACGGTATAGCATGAGTACGTACTGCGCATGCGCCGTACGTAGCAAGCCGGCTGGTTGAATGTGTAAATATTGCGCTGAAGACAATAGCGCCCGTTCTTTTCACCAAGTTCCAGAAGATTGCTCCCAGTGCAAAGGATAAAAAGATAGTTCTGGTCTCCCACGTGGATTCTATAAATAGAAAACTCGATCCAGTTTCATTCTTCGATCGAATAAAAAGACATGCCTTCACCATTAATTTGTACACTACAACTGTTGTGTCTGTTATCTCTTTCGAGATGCATTCTCGCCCAGCAGAATGGTCACGTCCGTCTTGTAAATGGACCAACAAGGAACAAGGGCAGAGTTGAAGTATTTTACGATGGAGAGTGGGGTACCATATGTGATGATGGATGGAGCTCAGCAGATGCAAATGTAGTGTGCAGGCAATTAGGTTATGAAAGAGGACAAAGGAGATACTACAGAGCTGAACCCTATGGCCAAGGCACAGGACCGATACATTTGGACGATATTTATTGTCGCGGAAGAGAACAATCTCTTCTCGAATGCAAACACAATGGTTGGGGGGTGAGTGACTGTACTCACGAGGAAGATGCCGGTCTCGATTGCGAGCGTAAAATTCCGGTAAAGCCAGGCAAAATGCCCATCAGACTTGACTGTCCGAGAAAAACTCAGGATGGTAGTTGTGCAGCACTTCCCAAGAAACACCACCCCAATCCCGAAGACTGCACAGTCCAAGTTGCCGTTGAAGGAATTGTGATGGCACAGTACAACGGTGAGTGGAAACCAATCACTACTGAAGGTTGGAACATGCACAGTGCTCACGTGGTGTGTGGAGAGCTTGGCTATCCTCTAGCTTTGGGTATACCAACACTAGAACAATTGTGGTCAAACTGGAATGGCGAGCTCTGCAAGACAGATGTAGTCAACATAGAACCTGGAAGTGGAGAAGAAGAGAAGGTGAACTTGAAATCTTGTACACAAGAAGAGGTAACAGAAAACTTTAAATTTCGACAAAATTTGTACTCGAACTTTTTGAGAGATTTAGAATGCTCTGGTACAGAGAGAAAACTTCTGGATTGCTATTTCGCTGAGTTTGGTCCTTTTGTGAATCCACAAATGAATGTTGCAACGGTACGATGTGGATTTCAACCTCACAAAAGCTGTCCAAAATTAAATATTGCTACTGATGATAATAGTATTACAGAGGTAAGGAGTATGCATGTATTAATGTGGATAGTATTATTCCCAAGCCATTGTTACATCATATGCATGTGAGACAGTGAGTAAATGTTTGTAGCCAATAACCAAATGTGTGCAACAAAATGAAGCTATAGGTGTTGATTCATTGTTTTGTTTGAATGATCAGATAAGACTTGGTAGTATGACCTATATTGCATTATTATGGCATTGTTATCTCACCAACTATCAGCTGTATTGTTGATACAGTCTAAGTATACTGCACAGCTAGAAATTTTCAAGGAGTAATAATTATTATTATACGGAAAGGTAATTGCAATACTTTTTGCAATTTTATTTTCGAGATTTGTGCAACCCCGGTGCCCCCCATATATTGCAAGATGATGCTGAATTTTTCATGGGTAAAATTTCCGTGGATTGCTGATACAGTCAAAGTTATACTCTGAAAATTTCTAGCTAAAAAGTAATATTATTAATCCATGCAAGCTTAGGCCACCTCAAGCTCGGATCCCATTATAGATGATGTACATCGATCTCTTTCTCTTTCTCTTTGACATGCACTCACATGTAGGAGTATCGCACAAGAGGTAGATCTTTTTCTTGGATGGGTCGTATTGAAGTCAAAAGGGACGGAGAGTGGGGTACAGTCTGCGACAGAAAGTGGAGCTTTGAAGAAGCTAACATAGTTTGCAGAGCAATGGGCTATGGTACAGCAAAGAACTTATATACCAGAGGCTATTTGGGGAGAGGAGTTGGCCCGATACATTATGCAAACCTACAGTAAGTTATGCCTAACTGAGTATTCATTTATTTGTAGTTTATTAAATATTAATTTGCAGTTAATTAAAGATATTTAAAATAGATAATGGTTTCAACATATACATAAATATATAGTTGATAATAGATTTCTAGTTTCTGAATTATCTGCATTGGAAATACATGCAAAATTTGCTGCAAAATGCCTTAATGGCCCTGAGATAGGGTATAATAATTATCATGCTGCATGACCATTGTGAGTCTCACTGAAAATATTACACCAATTCTTTATTCTTTATCATGTTCAAGATCATAACCTTTTATACATCACTCATGTGCAGATGTACAGGCAATGAATTGAGTCTGTCGGAGTGTAGAGGCGATGTTGGACGCTCAGCATCGTACTGTGCACACCGTAGTGATGCTGGCGTGGAGTGTAATGTTCCACCATTACCAATTGAAATTGAGGGGGTAAGCTCCTACCAATCATGGGATCAGCTAGTATTTTCTCACCCTCTTCTCGATCGGATCCCCCTCGCCCCTACCCTTAATTACCTTAATTGCTCTGAGCCTCCCTCAAACAAAAACATTAATCGTATAATCATACAATGTCATTGACAGTTTCAAATGACATTCAGGGTTCTCCCCAAGATCGATGGCTTGATCAGATCAGAGTGGTGCTAGAGAAAATATCAAAGCATTCTTGTGGTTTTTATGCATTCTTTTCAACCACATTAAAGTAAATTTAGCCTGACCAGAGTATAGTGTGGCACTTTAGGTAGAATCCTGGACATTACTTTGGTTGTTGTTTATTTATTTTGCTTGTTTGTTTGTTTATTTTGGACAGATGGCCCGAGGTGTTTCAGTGTACGATCCTGAAGTATACCACACCTTTAAATTTATCGAAGTAAACGGAGCATTAGGCTGGGGTCAAATATGTGCCGAGAGTTTCACATTGACAGCATCCAATGTTGTCTGCCGTGAGACAGAACGGAAGTTTGTCCAGCGAATGGTGATAAGAAAGAAGCGGCCGGGATTTGGCGGCATTTTGTATCGAGGAATACTTCGGTGTAACGGACAGGAAGAGAAGATGGAGGAGTGTTCGTATTACTTCTTCAAAGTAGAATTTTGTACTGATGGATATATTACTTTGGATTGCGCTGAAGGTATTCAATGATAGTCATAAAGTTATAACTACAGTAAAGAAACACCCCACACATGCACATAATCACACACACACACACACACACACACACACACACACACACACACATACATACACACACACACACTTAACACTGTTTATTCTCTCACTCACTCGCTGTTGTTTCTCTTTGACAGCTGCTCCTGACTTGGTACCACATCTGGATGTATTTGAAAGCTCTCTAAACGTCTACTCCTATCTAGAAAGACTGCCTATGGTCTATCTTCAGTGTGCCTATGAGGAAAATTGCCTCTCAAGTTCAGCTCGCAGATATGCTGGAGATCGCTGGCACTATAGGTGAATACCAAATAATTGTTCATTGTTACTGTTGACTCTATGTAAACAATAACAATGATATCATTGTATACTGTATATACTTTTTTATCAATTAAGGGCTTTTATCAAACGCTTGTATCTTGTCTCTCCAATATCAACAGTTAGGTAACCACAACTCAAGAGCGAACAGTTTTATATGTCGCGATGCCTGTACTAATACACTCAGCAATTATACTATTATGTGTACTAAATACACAAAACATACATGCACACAGGACCCTTTTGCGCTTCAGCAGTCAAACCATGAACTACGGAACGACCGACTTCCTGCCCTCCCTTCAACCCTACAGCTGGGAGTGGCATACGTGTCACAACCACTATCACTCCTTTGAGGCGTTTGTGAACTACGATCTTCTCGATATGAACACTGGATGGAGGGTGGCTGAGGGACACAAGGCTAGCTTCTGCTTGGAGGATAGCATTTGTGACGAAGGACCTACTCAAGCTAGGTGAGTGCATGGCCTTGTTGCCTATATATAATATTATAGCTATATTCTATTCCTATTCTTGACTCGCTTCAAGTGCTGAGTTATAATTATACGTTTAATACTGAGCATGTTTATTTTGTAGCCTCAAAATGATTGCCCCTCCCAATACATGTAATATGTGTGGAACTATTGTGTGAGGGCTTGGCCTAAGCATACATTATCCATTTTTGTTGGTAGGAATTTTGTGAGTTAATTGTTTCAGAAGGCCTGTATACAATACTAGAAATAATAGAAGTACTATGTAAAAGTTTTGATTTTTCTTTCTCAAATTCTGTTAATTAGATATCGCTGTTCGATCTTGGGTAACCAAGGAATAGGGCAAAACTGTGGTGATCTCTATGCTAGGCATTTGGACTGTCAATGGATAGACGTCACAGACGTGAGACCAGGTACTTACATCCTCCGACAAACTGTCAATCCGGACAAACTAGTTATGGAGAGCGACCACACGAACAATGGAGTACAATGTGTGATAACGATCGAGGGACCCCCCTATTTTAGGTATACTGCTGGCAAGTGCGAAAGAATAGGTATGCCAAAATTATAATCATAATATTGTGCATTGTCAACATGTCATGAATTGAATTATCTTTATAATCTCTGTTGCAGTAACAAGCTAATGATCATGGTCATGCAAAGATTGTTCTAATTAAGCGAAACATGTCCACACTTCGCGAAATTTTAAGCAACTGAACCACTTACATTCTACTTTAAAACAAAAGCTGCTGATTTTGCACTGTACTCTATTTTTGAAAAGCACAATGTCATTTCAAACTTTAATGATCGAACTATTTTTGTGTGTGTGAATTTGTACAATTTGTATAAATTTTGAATGCTAAAAATATTAAATAGGGTCAAGAGAAACTGAAACTAAAACTGTACATTGGTGTAGATGACAGTAGTCTCCATGGGCCTTACATATAGTGTACGTTGATAAACTTAAACCAAGCACATCATTAATATTGTATGTGATATAATAAAGTTATAAATGTAGAAAACCATACTGCCAAAAAGAAAACTAACAGAAAAAAACACGTATCAACAGTAATATAGCACCCTTAAAAAAACCTTCATCCTATAGTATTACCCAGCCCTCCACCCAAAACCTCACTTAATTTACTAACTCCAACCCCTACAATTAGTGTATCATGTGTTTAATACTATTTTAGACGGGAGTTTGAGTGGATGGGGATTTATCGTCAATATCATAGGCCGGGTGACCGTGGACCGGGTGACCTTGGGCCGGTGCTCGAAGGCGAAGATTTTGAGCTGTCATCTCCACAGTGTGGTTGTTGGGAGTTTCTTGTTTGTCCTCTTGAAAGAGATAGTTATCAGCATCGTCTGCTAACTGTGAACGTGC
>CAXIPT010000001.1:20438340-20449004 GCA_964030475.1 Tethya wilhelma
AGTCCTGGACGACTCTAGCCTTGCTTGCCTATTTGTATGATTTCACGAGATAGAAATTCAATAACACAGCCAGACAGCTGTAGAGCTAATTACAGCCCTAATGTTGTTTTACATCTGTTGTTTGCGTGTGTGTATGTGTATGTGTGTGTGTGACGAGGTTTTGTTGGGTAGCAGCTCTGCTTGTAAACAACACTGTTGTTCAAGTGTTTTTGGGTGTCCAAGTGCTGGCTGCAAAAAGAATTGGAGTTAATTTCATTGTGTGTGTGTGTACGTGTGTGTGTGTTTGTGTGTGTGTGTGTGCATGTGTGTGTGTGTGTGTGTGTGTGTGTGTGTGTGTATGTGTATGTGTGTGCGTGCATGTGTGTGTGTGTGTGTGAGAAGTTATCACCATCGGTAAACATGTGCAGCTGGTTACACTATCTCTTTATGTGTGGCTATAGGTGTGCATAGTTATCGACTCGTATTGTGGAGTTGTGTGCAAGTACAAGGGAGATGTAATGAATTTAGCATTGTGTGGCTTGGACTCGACTGTGAAGCATTAAACACACAGCTCCGTACATTTATTGCCAGTCATTAGGAGCATTATATGCTAAACTGAAATACAACTGTAGCCCGTTATAGCCGGCCTAGCTTGCCTTACATGTGTATCTTTATTTTGCTGTTAATAATGGCACAATGGTCTACTAACATCTCCTCTCTATAGGCAAGAGTATATAATAAGTTTTATTGTAATAAATATTGTCTTGGCTGTAGGCATATATTTATGGTGAATTTTAAAAATAGGATCAGAGTTCTAAGATCGCTTATAAATTTATAAATAATATTATGATGCCGGTACTTTGACTGAAGCACTCCTACTCTCAACTGCACATGTTTATCTGTTGGGAAAGTGCTGAAATTTGTTGGATAGATGTTGTGCAATTGCTGCACGACTGAAGCCATTATGTAACACAATGTCACTGGCTACTGACTCTTGCTAAAAGTTCAAGCTATTTGTTCGAGTGGAAAAGAATGCCAATTGGAGCAATATAATTATATCGAGGTCTCTACACATAGTGCAGAAGTATTTCTTGGCTGCATATTTTCCATGTACACACATGTACAAGTGTACACGGTTATGTAACCTAGTTATGAGCGTTAAGCGCTCTCTTCCGAATATGCAAATAATGCACACACACATACACATGCATTATGTGTGCCATCCCAATCTATGTACATCAACACTAGCATACGTAGCATACTGTGAGACAACTTCAAGTAGTCGTGCCAAAATGCGCGCACACACACACACACACACACACACGCACACATACACACACGGTATTATATGTATGTATTGGCTATAGCGTGCTATGTGTATGAAATAAAACCGGTTTGTCTTGTTGTTTTTGTTTAACCAACGTTTTTGTTTCAAATTGGCGATCGTGTGCAAGCAGTTTGTCTCATTTCGACTCAATTTGGCTTCAGCCCAAAATGTCTCTCAATCGCTGCGAACCTCCATTGCTATATTTGACCTGTGGAGTAGGTCTCTCTTTGCGAGGGATTTGCTCAATTGCAAGTGCGAACAACCTGATTTCTGAGCCACAGTTGTACGTGGCACTTTTGTGGATGTGTTGTGCCTTGCCTGAATAGAGTAACGATGTTGAGCTCGTTATCCCATCTATGATCGGTATGTTGAGGAATTTTTGAGCCGATTGAGTGCAAGATTTTTCCCTTTGTTGCTCCAGTTATAACTTAAATGCTTGCATGCATTCTTTTGTGCTTGTGTACCTGTTGCTTGGTTTTAGGCCCTTTTTTGGTGGCTTTTCGTACATACTCGCTCACTCGCGCTCACTTACTTGCGTGCGTTATAAGGATTGTGAACAGTTTGCTGTGTGTGTGTGTGTGTGTCCATGCGTGCAAAGTGGTTGCTCGGGTATTTCCTACTGCAGAGCTAAAGTTGAAATTGCATGTAGTGTACTGGAACTGACTCACTGAGTGTAACAGGATGGCATTTCTTTCTCCAAATAGGATGAATATCAACCATTTTTGGTAACCATTCTGTCATCGATTGACCTGAGTTAGAGGAAAGCTCTCCAGATTATGTGCCATTTATGGTGATTCTAATAATATGGCAGTCTTTTTTCAGTTCCTCTAAGCCCAGCTAAATGAACATGCATGTCAGTCTTGTGTTTGAAGTTGCATCGCCCCCCCTTTGCTTGCTAAGCAAGGATACTGCGTTGATATTATCTGTTGTGTATTTCCCATGGGTGTCAAGTGTGGAGCTGTGTCAGTCAGCATGGGTTGGAGTTGTTTTGTAAACAGCGTGTTAATGTTGTGCATACATTTTGCTTTCAAAGGCCTGCCTCAATGGAGTGAAGAGTTTGGGTTTATTGCTCAAAGGGAGTGGGATGTCTTTGTCGTGGAGTTAGTGATGTAATGTATATGCTTGTGTGTGTGTGTGTGTGTGTGTGTGTGTGTGTGTGTGTGTGTGTGTGGTTCTTGCAGCTTGTTCATTGTCGTTTCTTTTCTTTAACCTGATATCTTATTTTTTTCCCCTCCTCCTATGGGTTGAAATCTTTAGACAAAAAACATTGTTTTGGTTGTTTTTGGGCCATAGACAAAACAGCTGCCTAATGTAAACACACTATAGTGCATGCATACTTCATAGTAGGTGCATCCAAACTGGTATGCCACTCACTTTAGAAGTGTGTATACGTATTCTTTGAATATGCACAGAGGCCATTTTTTCAAAATTACTTGTTTGTTTATCCTTGAAACGTCATCAAATGGAAATCTTCCTCAATTCTACAAACGCTGTTGATCATTCCTTGGCAACCTGGTTTCCTACGACCGTCAGCACGCTAAAACTTTTTTTTTTTTTGGAAATTCCAACTGTTCCTTTGGCCTAGTGTTGATGAATGCCAATTTCCTTTGCCTATTGGAAGATTGAACACACCTGTTTCAAAGAAACTGTAACACTTTTCTCCCTTTGGCTGCCCCTCTGCTGTAAATAGGGGTTAATGATGCTACCCATTCAACACTGAACCTTAAAATGCAATTTCATCTCCCCTCTTTTCCCTGATGCTGAATAAACACATTGAAAGAAGGAAGTCAATATCCACATTGAGAGAAACTTAGCTATATTTTTTCCTATCCTTAGATAATTTGGTTGTTTTTGCTGTTCTGCTTGGTTGTTTGTCTTAGTTAGTTTGTGGTGAAGCCTATTGTTGGCCCACCCTCCTAACTCTGTGCCCTGTCCACCCATTTCGTGGCTTAATTTAAATTGTTTACTCTTCGTCTGCTCAACAAACAAAATTGAGCTAATATTGCATTTCTGTCTGTACCCTTGTACCCTTTCTATCAAATAAAATACAATTCTCCATTTGTAATAAGCTGTTTATATATTTAATCTACAGTGATGAATGGAGGGTCGTCCCATTTTGAAGCCTATTAAGCTTGTTTGTGCATTCAGAGTGTTTATGGGTCCAACTGTTAGCACGGACTGGTTGTAGAATGTCAATCAGAGGATTCTTGTGCTAGGTGTGTGTGAGTGGTGTTGATACTTACTTGCGTGCATCCATTGTCCCTGATGAGTTGTTAGCAGAGCTTAGCACTTGTTTTCACATCCCTGTAACCAGAGCTCACTTCAGAAAGAGAGAGGGTGTGTGTGTGCAGGTGTGCTTGTTGAGCACTGAAAGATAACAAAATGAGAGGTGTTAACACATGCACACGCACGAATCAATCCACACACACAAATCCACCTGCACTCAAGAGCTGAGAAAAAGAGCTGTGTGTGTGTGTGTGTGTGTGTGTGTGTGTGTCTGTCACTGACACTGTGTCACTGTGTGTGTGTAAAGGTGTTTGTCATGTAGTGTGTGTGGTTGTTGCTGGTCTTGTTTGATGGAAACTCAACACCATTGTTATAGCTTCCACAACAACAACTACAACACCACCACTACACAGTTGGGTCTTCAGATCACAATGTGCTTGATACACAACTGTATTCTATCACCTACACATCCTATCGCTAAACCTATACATGTAGGTTTGGGTATAGCATTGGTGCTAGCACAAAGACCTACATGGGTTGCATTCCCGACTGTAATATCATTAACCTTGTGTTTGTTGTCCTAGAGATATATTTTTTTCTGTTTAGAATGAGAAGCTGTTGATGTGATTACAGCTGGACTCATTTGTTTGTTGTTGGTGCGGGCGATGACTTAATGAATTCCTCGGGAGGTTGTTTGTTTGACGAGAGCGTGTTTTTGGAGATGATAAAAACAAGCCTGAGCAATGTTTGGATGAGTTTGGAATTGTTCGGTGTTTGATTTCTCTTTTGATCTGCCTTGTTGTTTACACAACAACCAATTATTGTATGGGCTAGCTGCAATTATTATTATTTTTACAAGATTGTGCATTATCAACAACTGTGTTGTTGATCTGATGCTGTACACTCAGCAAACAAACAGAAGAAAAACAAATGATATTTTCGGATAAACACACGTACACATCGATTAGATGTTAGCTCATAGTAATGTTTTTGTTGAAAAAAAATTATGAAAAATTACATGTGCACTAGCCCCGTTCCCAGGCCTTTGCTCTCTTTGTGTATATTATTATTTTTGAAGAAAATATGTTTGTGAGAGAGGAGCCTGAGAACGAGGCTACGTGTACACAGTATGCCTCCATAAAACAATGTTAAAATGAAGAAATTGGCAACTTACTGTAGAAGGGAAATAAAGTGTGTTAAGAAACTTTATGTATCTAGATTACGAGCCCTCTCACCTTTGACCTTACACTTATGTTATTACCAAGAGTACATAATAGCCTTTATGTACTCTTGTTTATTACCAATATAATACTTGAACTATTTAATGACATTGAGTATACTGGAACAAAGCTAATATTATAAAGTATGTTGCAGGACTTCTATATAAGTATGGTAGACTGCAATTCATTATGCAACTGTTGGAATATTTATTGTGTATGTGTGTTTTGACTTCAGTTCTGTTTGTTTATCGAATCGATCGGATCGTGAGGTTTGTTTACCCTCTAGTGTGGTGTGGAGTTTGATGGCTTGTTTTTGATATGTTACAGAACCATGGTGATTGTAGTACACATGTTTTGACATTCTCAATGTGTGTGTGTGTGTGTTTGTTGCAAGTTCTGGTGTTTGTGTAGGACAGTGTGTGTGTTTGTGAATAGTGAGTGAGTCATTGTGAATCATACACACATACACACACACACACACACACACACACACACACGTTTTGTACAAGTTACATATTATCGTGTACTAGTTTTGTTTTGATCCTAGCAGTGTGCGAGTGAGTGATAAACCATATCTCTTTCATATCTGTTTAGAATTGAATAGCACATCAAATATGATGCGATCTTTAAGTGTGTGTGTGTGTGTGTGTGTGTGTGTGTGTGTGTGTGTGTGTGTGGATGTCATATCAATGGTGTGAATGTGTTTGGTATTACTTGCTCTCACCCCCAAAGGTTTCTCATGGAATTCTCAGATCAAATATCTCACACTAAATGAAAGCTACCAGACATCAAAACTTAACAACCTTAGCCACCGAGTGATACCTGTGTGTGTTCATATACAATTCACCATTGCAAGCATCAATCGCCGAATATTTTTTTGTGGGCTGCAAAGTGATCTGTATGTGTGTAATTCAAAACAGGCTAAAGTGTGGTGTGTGTAGGGTATGCCGATCTGTGCATAATGTTTAAGTCGGTTGTATGTTAGCATAATGCTTTAGTATGCCTGATGTAATTGTTTTCCGTTAGGTTTTTGCCCTTCGGCTAGACAGTTATTCTTAACCCTTTGTTAACTCAATTAGGTCGATAGGAAATCATTGTAGAGGGGGATTGTTTGGAGTGAAGAATGCTCAAAATACTTGACCCATAACTTATCATTGTGTACAGAGTAGCTCTTGGTGTGTTGTGTGCTGGTTAGGTAGAGCAGCCCTGTTGCTATGACTTCCCCTGAATGGTCTGAGATGGCATTTTGTGAAGTATGGAATTACCTGGTCAATTAACTCCAATTAGTGTTGTCAGCTTCTCTGCTTGAAATTCCTTCTGCTAATGAAACGTGATCTCTCTCTCTCTCTCTCTCTCTCTCTCTCTCTCTCTCTCTCTCTCTCTCTCTCTCCTTCTCTCCTTCTCTCCCTCCCTCCCTCCCCCATCACTTTAAGCTCCAGTTTTTGAAGCTCTACAGGTTCATGTTAGTCAGGAACCAAAGTTTTCATCTGTAGGCTGCATCTACTACATGCACACAAAACTGGCAGTGTAATTAGCTCTACATTGAGCACACAAAAGAATGAAAACAAAAGAAAAGATAATTGCCCGTTGTCCATGTACATGTACTAAAAATAAGTGTCTATTTTTATCTCAATATAAAGCCACACACACACACACACACACACACACACACACACACACACACACACAGCTGTCCACTGCCTGTGTACCCCTAGTTACGGTTGTCCGTGTACATACACATGTTTGTGATTATCATAGTCCACCCTTGTTTTTCAATGAAAATGACCCTCTTCTTCATAAACACTCTGCCTGCTTGTACCGTCTCAATCTAAAGCTCATTTGTAGTCCCTGATTGCTAGCATTGCGTAATGGTATCTCTATGCAGTGTATAAACTATAACACACTGCTATATGTGTATATTATGTATATAGCCAGAGTAACTCAATTTAGATAATTTGTGTATAAAAGAGCTTGAAGTAAACCTATAATATTATTGAACTGAATTTCAGATACAATGTATTGCAGGTTAGCTTAGTACCCAGTTCAGCTTACTATTCTCCCTTTAGTAACCTAAATTGGGCACAATTATTAGCTTCAATGGAGTTAAGTTACAAGAAAGTCATTGCAGGCTAAAACCATACCATTGTGAAATTAACATGTTTGGAAAATTGAGGCATACCCTTAATGAGTGAGCAATAAATGCAATCATTTTGTTGTTATTGTCATACACATGGATACACACACACACACATACATGTGTGTTTATCTGTCCTAGTGGAGAAATAGTTTCCTTTGATAATGTACAGTGTGTGTGTGTTAAGTGTGTAAACAAGTGGAGGTCATGGTGTTTGTCTGGTCTGGGTGGCTTTTGACATTGATTGAGGATGCCTTAGTGGGGTCTGTGGATTGGCTTCATAATGATGTGTTGGTAAATTTTTCTGCTGTAAACAAGTTTGTGTGTAAGAGAGAGACTCACTGTGAGCTGTGATGTGTGTGTGTGTGTGTGTGTGTGTGTGTGTGTGTGTGTGTGTGTGTNGTGTGTGTGTGTGTATGTGTGTGTATGTGTGTGTGTGTGTGTGTGTGTGTGTGCCTGTCCTTGTCTGTACATTTGCACTTACCATTACCAAAAGATTGTCACACACATCAGCTATGCATGCCCTAACTTTACAGAGCAGTCACTGTGCATGTATCACCAGTACTACTGTAGCTAAGCGTTTCTATGCACATTTACATGTATTGAATTATCATTCTTGGAAGTTGCACGCATGAATGCCCCCCATTGATACACAATGTACATGTACCAATATCGATGTGTGTATAGTGTGGAGGTGACTGATTGAAATTTATGTGGTTGGGCCAATCACTCTTCTTAATGGAGTACAACACAGTGACCAGCTGTCCTGGTATCCAAGGCACATTTGTCCCCACATAGCAACCGACTGACAAACACCATTGTGTGGTTCATGCAATGCATGTGTATCCATCCATATTGTGTGTGTTGCTATGCACTTTATAGCATTGCATAAAAAAACAGCATGTTGTAGTGAGTGAATGGTTGGCCTGTTATTGCTCTGTGTGTGTGTGTGAGATGTTATAGTGGCTGTGTGTGTTGTGTGATGTGTGGTCGTGTGTGTTGTGTGTAGAGTCGTGTTGATGTGGTCTCTTTTGAGCCGATGTTGTTTATTGTTTTTGGCAAAATTATCTCATCCATCGACTCCAGCTATGATAGTCACTCTTGTTTTACATGTGTGTGGGTCTATTGTTGGTATTGTGGAGATGTAAGTATGTACTACAGTGAAAGTATAACCGTTTGTTTTTCTCTCTCTCTCTCTTTCTCTCTTGCAGTCATTTCCCTCTCATGAACAAATACATCAGGTAAGATCACTCTACTGTACCTCTAAGACAATTCCCATATTATTTTTAAAAATTTCCATACAAACAGAATTTAGTCCTCTTTTAAAACAATTGTTCATGGTGTGGTATTGAGCTGTATGTGAGCTGCATGTATACATGTATACATGTGTAGTTATAATTGTCTTTTTAAACTTGGTATTTTTTTATGCTAAGTTGATGGAGAGTCTTTGGAATTTGTGTACTACCTTTATTCTTACAATATACAGTCAACTAGTACACTAATTCTGCAGCATAAAAAAATTCACTGTGCAAACAGTGTGTCTTAGTATAGTATACTTTGTAGTATAGAATTGTTGACTTATGCACCTTTATGAGCATTCATGCTTATTCTAGCAATTGGAATTCCTTTGCATCCAGTGTACACACAAGTTTTCCCATTTGTAAGAAAAACTGTCTTGTCACTCTTAGAGCTATGTAAACACAGGCCCTCTCTGGTAAAGCATTCCTTGCGGCCTACCGTCGATTTGATGTGGGATTTGGACACAGCTAGTTGGGTTTACTCTAGGACTTGTTGACAGCCAGCAGGCTAGCTTGTACACCCAGCTGCCATTGATTGACTCATTCTTATCATGCTTGTTAACTTGATTAGCCGAGCCCTCCCACTGCTTGTAACATTCATTACTAGTGCAACATATTTTCGCATGAATCTTGTCAAGTTTATGCCCCCAGGCTACGAGCACGAGTATTGTAAGCTCCGTATAAATTGTATCAGAGGCATTGTGATCAATGCACATTTTGACAAGTTTGGGCATTGCTAATCTCCCAGCTAGCCGATCAAGCGTGCAAGTTTTATTTTGCACAGACCAGGTCATTCTGGCTTTTAGACTCTCTGAATATTAATACGTATAGTTACTAGACCGAGAAACTCTCATGAGCATATTTTTGGTTGGCGTTTTTTGGGTGACATTATTCGGCTTGTTAGTCTTGTGCCCACACGTGTGGATTTCTTGTGCTCAATCTTCTGTAACTACGACAACATTTTCTTTAGCTTTCCCTAATCGACCGACCTGTTCCTCCAGTTGTAAAATGCTCGAGTGAGTTTCGATAATTGGGTTGGAACTAGGTCAGACTATAAGATCAGTGCTAGGATTCAACAGCAGTGTGTGATGGTTGCGTGTGAGTGGACACGAGAAATGTTTTGTGATCGGCCAACGGATAATGGACGTAATGAGACTTAATTTGGAGAGGCTGTGTATGCAGTCGTGCACAGAAACAGAGAGCTACATGTGTGCATGTATGTGCACGTTGGCATCAAGCAAGCAAGCCAGCAAGCAAGCATACACAGACTTAGTGTTTGAGTGTTCCATTAGATCAAAAACTGACTTCAGTATACTTTTGAATGAAACTGGTAAAATAGCAAACGTTTTCAATGGCTGTAAAGGACACAAATATGGATATATGTATGTAGCATTTGCTGACACATCATGAACCCTGATTTCAGGTTTATTGATATTTGGTTTTCTTGAACTTGTGGTCCAGATGCACTTACACCTGTACCCCAGTCATGTAGACAGTTCACCTCTAGATCTTACAAAGCCTTTATCAGAAATCCACATGATCTAAAATTGATAGTATACATTATATTGTTTTATACGTACAATTATATTGTATACCCATACCTTACTTATATGTGCATGAAGTAACTGACATCACACAACAGTGTTTTTATTTTCTTTGCTCTCACCTACACAGTTACCGACCACCCCAACAATGGACGATTTTCGCATTCTCAGCAAACACTTTCATTCTGACTCCAACAGCAGCGCACCTGACGACAGCACTCCCCTCTCTGGCTCCTTCAGAAGACCCAGGGCAAGGAGCGTCAGGTATGGAGGGAGGGAGGGAGGGAGAGAGTTAGAGCTATGAAATGTCCGAGTTGTCTATTAATGACAATAAAGTAGCAATCACAATCATGTATATGTTGTGTGCATGGAAGTTTGTGAGGAGTGTGTGGATATGAAGCTTTGGTTTAAGAATTTCTAGTTCTTTTGTGAATATTTGGTTTCCTCTTATTGTAGTCCTGAAAGATCGCCGCGTGAAATTTTGTTGGATCTGGACGCTACTCACAATATCTTTAAGAACAAGTACCCTAGAGTCAAAGAAGAAATGGAAGAAAGATTACAGGTGTGTGTGTGTGTGTGTGTGTGTGTGTGTGTGTGTGTGTGTGCACATTGGATCTCGTTCATCCCATATTCTCACACCTTCATATTAGCAGCACTTGTTATATTTCAGACTATTATTATGACATTTTGTTTATCCTTAGGACTTCATAACCAAGTATTCTGAGACGAAGTTTGAGTTGGCTGATTCTACAATGAACTTCGGACGTCACAAGATCATGGAGTGTGCCAGGGAGATTATGGAGAAGTCACAGATTGGTACTTTGACAAAGGAATCGTTTATTCAGATCTCTGACGACCTTGAGTTACTTCTCTTTGAGGTGTGTATGTGTGTGCGTGTTCTCTCTCTCTCTCTCTCTCTCTCTCTCTCTCTCTCTC
>CAXIPT010000001.1:20450777-20477889 GCA_964030475.1 Tethya wilhelma
TCTCTCTCTCTCTCTCTCTCTCTCTCTCTCTCTCTCCATCCACTTGTGGACAGGTGTCCATTCTCCCCTCCTAGTATCCATTATCTAAATCAAACGCACTGCTGTAATTGTAGACCTTTTCAAGCAGAATTTAAAGAGATTCAGAAACCTACTTCAAACCTTTGTGGATTTTTGGTTGCCTCTAGCTACAAGTATCTGGTCACCCAACAACACTAGCTTTGGTGTATTGGGTCTGTTCAGACACTCCTCAACATACCCACAAACATACACCAATGTGTAACCAAGGTCACTCAGCCTTGTTGTGTTGGTTAGGTTTGAAATACCCTTCAAGCCTTTCTCATCTTTCTGTCCTTTTCTCTCTCTGAGTCTCTCCATACACAGTGAAAGATATAATACTTTTTTTATATGGGAGGGTGGAATACGCATGTTTATTTAGCTTGGGCCTAAAGCTAGCTATGGAATTCTCATCGAGGTATTTCTTGAATTTTGTTTTTTTCCTCAAAAATTCTCATACCCCAATCTATCTGCACTGAGCCACTGACATCAGAGTTATGTGCGTACAGTATACATTCATCATTCTATACTGTTGTAGCTACGACACTTGGAAAGAAATGATACACTAGCCACAGCAATTGACCACT
Source organism: Tethya wilhelma (assembly GCA_964030475.1). NCBI lineage: Eukaryota > Metazoa > Porifera > Demospongiae > Tethyida > Tethyidae > Tethya > Tethya wilhelma. Next base: position 20,451,419 of record CAXIPT010000001.1, read on the forward strand.
GTTATTGAATTCCTGCGAGCAATGCCCTCACGTTGCGAGCTAGTAGCCCTCTTGAGAAATTTTATGACGTAATACATTTGAGTATTAGAATTACATATAGCACGCACATGTTTCAATTATCTTACAGCTGGTAATTATACCTGCCTGGCCACAATTATGTGGATAGATTGACTTTTTGTGTGAGTGAGTGAATACCACAGTGTGTGCCTGAAAGTATTTGCACTTTGTTGTAAACGTGTTAGGGTTCATAGCTGCTTATGGCAAAGTGAGCAATTAATGACCAATTAGGTAACTCCATTGTTGTGTAGCCTCGAGTGCTAGTGGGATTTGAAAGATGAGATTGGACACCGATGAATCTCTAATTGATTGTTTGTGACCTTTGTACCCTCAGAGTATTGGCTTGAGTATTGTCACAGGTGCTGGTAGATTTTAGTGGATAAACATGTTTGTTCTTTCTGATAATGCACCGTATATAATATTATGCATGCACTCTTGTATAATCTAGATCTTTTAAGTTGTAGGTTTAACGGTTGTTGTTATTGCATTGTTTTGAGCTTTACCAAAATGAGTGAATAGACATAATACACTAATGAGGAGAGGTACATTTATCTTTGCTGACTCAGGATAGTGATTGTAAAATTTGCACTTTTAAAGTTTTCCTAATTTTATTTTATGTACACTTGCATTTTTCCCTTCCACCATTGTTGGTTCCATGTCCCACCCCTTGACCACACCCCTCTTGTCTCTTGCAGCTCCTGACTTCAAGCGGCAGTCCTCTGGTGCTGTGTTGCTGTCTCAGCCGTCAGAGCAGGCACAGCCTTCCAAGGACGACTTCCAAGTGGTCAAACTCATCAGCAATGGAGCCTACGGGTGAGTCTATATAGCACTTGCACATACAAAGAGGCTATAAGTAGGTACAGTAGATATGTAATAGAACAGTTAATATTGGAGAGAATGCCCTTGTAGACAGTCAAGCCAAGAAATATGGTATTATTATATAGCTTATCGCTCTGGTCACTCTTACATTTAACTGATGAGTGTGAACTAAGTTGGAATTGCATTTTGGGGGGACTATATATCTATCTATTGTGTATTGGGTAAAGGGTCACCACACTTCCAAGTACGTTATACTGTACTAAGCTATTTCCCCAACCCACCCACTCACCTACCCCAGTGCGGTGTATCTTGTCCGCCACAAGGAGACGCGACGAAGGTTTGCCATGAAGAAGGTGAGCAAACACCGCATGGTGATGAAGAAACAAGTCCAACAGGTGTTCTACGAGAGAGACATCCTCACTTTCGCCGAGAACCCCTTCGTCGTGGGACTGTGGTGCACCTTCCAGACTAAGGTGAGAGAGAGAGAGAGTGCATGTGTACCTCTGTAGCATGTTCAGAATGGGTTATAGAAGATTGGCTGTTTGCTGGATCAGGAATGGTACAAAGTGATGGCTCAAGTGAAAAATTCTTACAATTTTAAAAGTATCTAGCTACTGTACCTTTCCAGTGTCTCCTCAGTCACCTGTACTATTGGTCAAATTTGTACAGTGTACATAGTATTATACAATCTATGTTGTATGGGAGCTTGTGAAGCTTTTTTTTATCTTGTAATTTTCTTTCGCTCACACAGCACCATCTCTACATGGTCATGGAGTACGTCGAGGGTGGAGATCTGGCCACTCTTCTCAAGAACGTCAGCTGTCTTCCTCTGGACATGGCTCGCATGTACTTCTCAGAGACGGTCCTCGCTCTGGAATACATCCACAACTGTGGCATCATCCACCGGGATCTTAAACCAGACAAGTGAGCAAAGCTGTAGCTTTGATGGATTAGCATTCAGTTGTATCACTCACCCCCTTTGGTTTTTGGTTTGTAGCTATTGATGTTGAAATTTCCTCTTTTTTACTGAAAATGTTTATAATTTCTTAGAATGAGTTGTTTTGAAATTGTGTTGTTATGTTTTTGGTTTGTTTCTCTTTCTTTCTTCAGCTTGTTGATAACATCTGAAGGTCATATTAAACTGACTGACTGTGTGTGTGTCACTGTGTGTGTGAGTGTGTGTGTGTGTGTGTGTGTGTGTGTGTGTGTGTGTGTGTGTGTGTGTGTGTGTGTGTGTGTGTGTGTGCCTGTGATTCATTCCCTCTCTATTCTCTCCGCCACTACCCCCACTTGCAGAGAACCTGGTGGTCAATTGGCCTGAGGGTGATGAAGACGACATCCCACAGGAGGGAAAGGAGATCGTTGAGCAGCTATTGTGTCACGACCCAACCTACAGACTGGGCTCCACCACCATGGGAGGTAAGGCAGGCAGCTAGTGTCTTGTGTGCAGTAAGATTACAGCTTGGATCACAAAGCTGCTTATTTTATCTTACTTTTTTTAAGTAATGTACAAAGTATAGTCTCAGTCCTGTGTTATAATATTTATGTGGAAATAGCTGACGTATTCGATTATCACATCTTACGTGATCTTATAGTTTTGTTGAATGTAATTTTCAAGTTAGTGGGAGAATACTAATGTTGTGTGTACCAGTTAGCCATAAGTATAATGTAATATGTATGAGTGTATTTCAATGTGTTTCTCTCTCTCTCTGTTAGGAGTGGCCTCTGTGAAGGAGCATCCGTTCTTTGACGAGTTGGACTGGACTAGTCTGCTGAGGAAGAAGGCAGAGTTTGTCCCCAACCTGGAGGGAGAGGAGGACACCAGCTACTTCGACAGTGAGTACAGACATAGATAAAATAGACTAGCCCATGGAGAAGAGACCAGTGTGTGTTTGTGGTGTGATAGTAATGTACCAATGTGTAGAGAATGAGTGAAACATTGTTAGCAATAGACTTACACTTCTGAATGCGATATGAATGGTCCTAAAGTATGAGTTGTGATTGCCATAGTTTAGTATTAAATTTAGTTGGAAAGACTCATGCACCTACAGGTTTACCAAGCTTTGTTCTTTTCCTATTCCAGCTCGCTCCGATCGCTACTCCCATGAATTTGTCAGCGATGAAGAAGATGGAGATGACGAAGCATTCCAAGAACATTTTGTCAACTACAGCTCCATGTCCCCGCGGTTCTCCACCCTCCTCAGCGAGCATGAGTCCCCCTGCGAGAGCCTCAAGGGAACGCCGAAAATAATTGTGGAACCGAAACACGAGAAACGGGATTCTGGAATTGCCGGAATCGAAGAGCCGTCCCATTCCGATACCATTAAGATATTGACTGACACCAAGAAGGCTCTATTGAGTCACAGCGACACGGAGTCTAGTTTGGGAACAGATCCCGGTAAGGAGGGAGAGACAGGGGACCAGGAGACGGAGGGGGAGACCACGGAGGAGGACGAGGCCGAGGGGATGGTGTCCAGGATTGATGAGGTACGACCGGTGCGAGTGTGGGTGTGTGGGTGTGTGAGTGTGTGGGTGGTTCATTTTGTGCAAGTTTTGTAGTTGTACTTTTGCCTCCAAATCTACACTGTGCACACATACACTGCACACTAGTTAAAGGTTGATTCAAGCTTTACAAAAGAATTAACAAGTCCCTGTCAGTACATGTATATACCCACACAGCAATGAGCCTGCTCTGTTTAGAGTCCAGTTTCATTTACTTAAATAGTCATATGGATTATCGAATGAGACATATAGTTCACAAGATTGCGTACATGCATACCCACCTCTCCTCCTTTCCTTGCCACAGCTCTCTGGAGAAGAAGATGAAGAGACAGTGGAACCTTACAAGAAGCCTGTTGACACGAAACAGATACCTAAGATCACCTCACCAACCCAGTACACGCCTCCTTCGCTACGTAGGAAGGGGTCCAACACCTTCTCCCCTCCCCAGGCCTCCGAACCCCTCTTCTCCCCCCTGCTGAGCTCGGCAGCCGCTGGAGCTCTTGCCAGGAGGAAGGTGGCTAGAGCGGAGGATATCTCCAAGTTGACTATCAAACCTGGCAGTGCCGAACTGGATATAACTGTGTCCCCTCCAACACCAGGTGTGTGTGTGTGTGTGTGTGTGTGTGTGTGTGTGTGTATGTGTTAGTGCATAACTGCAAATTTTTGCACAGTTCGCAATTTTTTTGGCTGCTTTCACGATCTCAATGATCTGGTTGTATCAATAAAAATCCCCGAAATTTCTAGCACATATAATTTTGGTAATTATGCTTCCAGTTTGCAAATGATTCTTGCTAAATTGACCAATGCCATGAAAATTTGAACGAGCAAAATATTTCCACATAATTTATGGTATTATGCATATCTATTATCTATTCAGTTTTGTATGGAACTCATGCATGCTTATTTTATTTTCAATTCTGTCTCGATTTCTCCCCCCAAAACTCTAGGCCACCAGAGGGTAGTATGTGACCAATATGTTGTTAACGGAGGTAGGCATGATGGGCTACTAGTTACTATGTACATGTAGAGATATCTTCTCTGATGGAACCTATGAACATAACTTTTTATCCTAACTCTGCTCATTTTATCATAATGTATTACTATGCCATTATTATGTGCTTCAAACCATACCCACACACACACACTGTTATGTTCTCAGGCTTTCAAGACAGCTCCTCCAGTAGTGGTGTAGTTGAACAGAGTCCACTGAGTAGCCCTCGCAACTCCATGGTGGCCAGTCCCATCACTGTCAAGAGAGGGCCCAAGGGGTATGGAATGACACTCAAGTCAGTACGAGTGTACATTGGAGACACACACGACTACAGAATACACCATATTATTGAGGTATGCATTTTTTTCATGTATATTTTATATATTATCATGGTGTATACCAAGCGGGATGAATACTGAAAGGATCCTATTGTATCTATGTGAAATTGATAGACTAAAAAACTTTAAGCCATCATGCAATCCATAGTAGAATTGTGCATGTGAAGTTAGAAAATCTATGTTTCAATCACATTTCTGTACACATGTGTTTATTTACAAGAAAATTATACTATTTGGCATTCTCTCTCTCTCTCTCTCTCTCTCTCTCTCTCTCTCCCTCCCTCCCTCTCTCTCTCCCTCTCTCCAGACGGTAGACAAGCAAGGTCCATCGTGGGCTGCTGGTCTAAGACCAGACCACCTCGTCACTCACATCAACGGGGAATCCATCACCGGCCTTCAACACGTCCAAGTCATGCAACTCATGATAGAGAAAAAGAACTCAACCATCGTCGTGAGTACCATCCCTCTTGAACAGACCAGCATACGAAAGGACTCTAGAAAGAGAGCACCGTCGCTCGGACATCGCGTGGGGAAACTCTTTCGTCATCGGTCCAGTGGGAGTGGCAAGGTGAAAAAGAGACCGTCCTTCTTTAATAGGTTTCGAAGCAAAGACAAAGGTAAACCCCAGTTTGAAAGCCCCGGGCATTCTTCCAGTGGAACACCCTCACCAAAGTTACCCTCTTCTCCACACCGATCGGAACCGTTTAAAGCTCGAATTCACAAGATCATCAAACCCGATCATCGGAGACGCAAGCACACCCCCGTGTCCCCGTTGGCACGTTCCACATCCCCTGTAGCCCTCTCCCACGTCATCACGCCAAACTCCTCCCCACCGGGATCGATGCAGAACCTCAGCAATGCCACACCCCCCAATTCCCCTCCGAACCAGTCAAGACGGCCNCCCGAGATGAAGCATTCGTGTCATGACGGTCGACAAGTCGTATGCTGGACCTGAAATATTCCCAGAATGATGGTCGCTGCTGATTGTGTCCGGCCAGAATTGATGCTCTGCACAAATTTCGCTGGTAGCCCACGAAAAGCTACCCTGTCCATGGCCTATGTCATGAAGGACACCTCTCTCTCGTGAGGCAAGCACAGAGGGGTGGAGGGAAGGGGGCATGGTGGACTTATCCACAATGCTTGAGACAAATCCGTGCATCATGTGAGTGCGAATGTCCCCCTTTACCATGCTGCCAGGTACAGTCAGTTGGTTGGGATCTGAGGGTGTGTGTATGTATGGTGGGTGTATACAATTGATTCAACGCTTTGAACTAGCCTTGTGCCCAGGCTCCTCCGTCGCGAAGTCTCGTTCCCAGGCTCCCTCTCTGGAAATGAAAAGGAGTACTTGAACTCGTGGAGAGAGATAGGAAGCCTGGGAACGAGGCTAGGAGCTGCATGGTCACACAGTACATTAGTTGCTAGTAAATCTAACACCATGCAAAATGTCATGTATTCTGATTATTTATTGTATTGAGTTAGCAATGGCAATTTTGACTATGTCACAGCTAAAAAAGTTGCTTACCCTTTGAGTCCTCAACTGGTATGGTTGAAAAGGTGTGGTGGACCATCAGGGGAAGTTTGCACTGCTTAGTGGTAGAGAGAGCTCTCCTGCAAAATCATACATCACTTGTTGACAAACAATAGTATAATATAGCCATTGTGTAGAACAGTGGCAACCTATGTACGCCCTAGCTCTTTTTTTTTTCTGGTATGTTTTTCCTGGTATGTTGAAATCAATCTATACACTATAATTATTGTAGACAAAAGTGAAGTCTATCGAGCTAGACCCCCTCCCCACCCCGGATCATCTTGTCTCATGTCTCATATCAGGGGTAGGAAAAAATCTCCCAATCACAGATCAAGGGTAGAAAAAACAGTCTATTTTCCTACCTGTCTCAGATCAGGTGTTAAAATTAAAAGAGGGCCACCTACGTGTATATATAGCTCATTGACAATATTACTGATGATTGATGGTACACAGTGACTCACACACCTGTAAGCTTCAGTCTCATTCTTTCCATTGTTTGAAATACTGGCATCAAGACGAATCTTCACTCCAACAATGACATCAGGGTGCCTCGCAATACAGTCCAGACACTCCTGCACATTCACATCCTCCAAATCATTTATCTCTCCAACCAATCCTGAGTAAATATCACAAAATTGTTCTTAAAACGAATTAATCTTGCAAAGTCAGCCCTTCACACCTGCACCTTCATCTGAAGCACACCCAGCTCCCTCCAGTCCAATCCTTGAAACATGAAGCAAGTAAAAGATACGGATTTTCCGGGACTTGGAGTAGCTTAAAGATGCTTCAAAATTTCCAGCACCTAAATAAATCATACACTGTGTGTGGTTCTGAATAATTCAGCCAATGTTTTTCTGCAATACCTGCACTTCCAGCATCTACCACTGTAGTGACCCCCCTCTTCAAACACCACTCATCGGGGTCCACTCCAAGGATGGTGCCCCCGGGGAAGCAATTAACATGCACATGCATGTCCACAAGTCCAGGACACACCACGCAACCGGAAGCATCAAATAATTGAGCTCCTTCAGGCAGTGGAAGGTCTTCTCCAACTTTAGCTATCTTGTCTCCCTCGATGAGCACATCACAGGGACTCTTATCCAGCTCGTTGCTTGGGTCAATGACACGTCCTCCCTTTAGCAAAACAGCCATCTTCAAGATCCTCCAGTAGCAAGCCACGCCTGTAATCATGTGAACATTGTGATAGTGGGAGGGGCAAAATTCATGCAAGCTTTTTTCTTTTTCAGCCTGGCTGTGGACAAAGAAACAAATGGCTCGCCTGCGTTCTTTTCGCTACAGAAACTTCATCATTCTGAAAGACCAGACTCTTGGTCATGGTTCCTATGGAGCTGTCTACAAGGCTAAATGTGACCAGCTAACGTGTGCTGCTAAAGTTCTCCATCCCACCATTGTGGACTCCTATGACCCTGGATCTGAGAGGATTCTACAAAGGTTTCAACAAGAATGTGACTTTCTCAACCAAATACGTCATCCCCACATAGTGCAATATCTTAGAGTGTGCAGGGACTGATTCCAACCTACCGGCACTCTTGATGGAACTACTAGACAGTAATTTGACCAAAATGCTCGAACACTCCCCACACCCGATCTCCTACCACATTCAGGTAGACCTCTGCCACCACGTTGCACTAGCCATTATACCTATCTCCATTCCAATGGCATTGTTCATCGTGACTTGTCTGGAAACAACGTGCTGGTAGTTGCCGGAAGATTAGCCAAAGTGACTGATTTTGGAATGTCTAGAATTGTTGGTACTCAGCGCCACTTAACACCACTTACCCTGTGCCCAGGGACACTGGCATACATGTTTCCAGAGTCACTCATAGAGCCACCTCGATATACAGAGAAGCTAGACGTCTTTTCTCAAGGCGTGATCATAATCTAGGTGTGTACACGACAGTTTCCAGACCCTGGACCAGCAATAAAAGAAGTAGAGGAGTTGCGATCTCCAACAGGAACAGTACAGGTCCCAGTTCTTGAGCCAGAATGCAGAAAGAATCATATTGATTTGATCGATCCAACCCACCTGCCCATTCCTACACTACTTATTTTTTTGAAATTTTTACTACTTGTTATGATATAGTGTCCGTGCATGCATGTAAACTAATTTTATAGGTGCCCATGGATGTCTAGATCAGATACTTGAAAACAGCACTCCGTTTCGTGAGAGAATCATAGTCAATTATACACCAAACACCAAACGAGTCACACATTAGTGCCACTGTCATTGGAGCATAGTAACTATTCCTTAATAATATTGTTTTGCAGGTGGCAATATTCTCTGTGATTCGACTGGCCACGCACAGAATCCATATAGGAGATTTTGGTGCATGTGCTACTCTTGCTGCTCACACTACCGGGCCAGAAGAATTTCAAAAGATGGAAGGAACCCTACCATTCATGGCTCCTGAGGTCGTTCATCAGGGAAAGGATGAATTCAACAAGCTTACAGGCTACAGACGAAAATGTGATGTTTGGACTTATAACTATATAGTTATAAGTGTAAATTGTGTATGTTCTTCCTCTATATATTTTTACCATATATGGTAATAATATCTATTGCTACACTTTCCATAATAATATTGTTATTAATAACTGCATTATCCTCCTATAGATTGGTTCAACAAAGGAGCCTCCTCCTATGCCTACCTTTTCTGATCCCTCTCTCAAGGATTTCACTAGGTGCTGTTTGAAGGTGAGGCCTAAGGACAGGGCAACCTCTTCACAACTGATGGAGCATCAACTAATGAAGGACAAGTAAGTGCCTTTCAATTCATATTACACAGATTTTGTTTGAACCTATTAAGTTTTATATACACAGATTAAAACTTAGCTAGTGTTTTAATGGTCCATGCATAATAATTATTGGAGTGATCTTTTTTGTACTTTTCCCCCACATTTAATTTTGTTTACTGTTTTGTGGGTTTTTTTTGTCAGATTAGACTACCTCCAAGTGCATGGTTTTTTTAAATCTATATTTAGTACTTATATATAGTATGATGTAATAAAATTTGCTGTAATAATATTAATTTTGTAAATAATTTTTTAACATTATAACAAAAACAAACTATTTCTTCTGCCAACTATTAACCCGATCCAGACTGTTTTTGAGGTAGTCTTTGTCAGTGTTCGGCCATTCTGCCCACGGCTGTTCCCTGATCTCAATCCTCTCTCCACCCTTCCACACGGCGACCGGTTGGAATCGTCTAGTGATCTTCCTCGTGACCATAAGGCAGTCCTCCAACATCACGTCGCAGTCGGACACTCTCAGGACGGTCACATCTGCCCCTCGTCCTGGGGACAGGGAACCAATTTCCCCCTCTCTTCGTATAGCTCTTGCCGGCGTGACGGTGACTGCTTTAATGATCTCATAGAGTGGCATCCCGAGATGGAGCATTCGCGTCATGACGGTCGACAAGTCGTATGCTGGACCTGAAATATTCCCAGAATGATGGTCGCTGCTGATTGTGTCCGGCCAGAATTGATGCTTAGCACAAATTTCACTGGTAGCCCATGAAAAGCTTCCCTGCCCATGGCCAATGTCGTGAAGGACACCTCTCTCTCGTGAGGCTAGCACAGAGGGGTGGAGAGAAGGGGGCGTGGTGGACTTATCCACAATGCTTGAGACAAATCCGTGCATCATGTGAGTGCGAATGTCCCCCTTTACCATGCTGCCAGGTACAGTCAGTTGATTGGGATCTGAGGGTGTGTGTATGTATGGTGGGTGTATACAATTGATTCAACGCTTTGAACTAGCCTTGTTCCCTGGCTCCTCCTTTGCGAATATTCCTTATTTTCGAAGAAAATATTCGCGAAGGAGGAGCCTGGGAACGAGGCTAGCATTGGGAGTTGGTTAGTCTCATTCCCAGGCTTTCTCTCTGGAAATGAAAAGGAGTACATGTACTTGGCCATGAACTCATGGAGAGGGAGAGGGAGAGGGAGCCTGGGAATGAGGCTAGGAGCTGGTCACACAGTACATTGGTTGCTAATACCATGCAAAATGTCATGTAATCTGATTATTTATTGTGTTGAGTTAGCAATGGCAATTTTGACTATGTCACAGCTAACAAAAAGGTGCTTACCCTTTGAGTCCTCAACTGGTATAGTTGAAAAGGTGTGGTGGACCATCAGGGGAAGTTTGCACTGCTTAACAGTAGAGAGAGCTCTCCTACAAAATCATACATCACTTGTTGACAAACAATAGTATATAGCCAGTGCATAGAACAGTGGCAACCTATGTACATGCTAGCTCTTTTTTTTTGGTATGTTAAAATCAATCTATACACTATTTTAGACAGAAGTGAATTCTATCAAGCTAGACCCCTACCCCACTCCTAATCACCCTGTCTCATGTCTCATTATATCAGGGGTAGGGAATAAAAATTATCTCTCAATCACAAATCAGGGGCAGAAAAAACAGTCTATCTTCCTACCTGTCTCAGATCAGGGGTAATCATTAAAAGAGGGCCACCTACGTATATTATAGCTCAATATTATGATGATAGTACATAGGGACTCACACACCTGTACGCTTCAGTCTCGTTCTTTCCATTGTTTGAAATACTGGCATCAAGACGAATCTTCACTCCAACAATGACATCAGGGTGCCTCGCAATACAGTCCAGACACTCCTGCACATTCACATCCTCCAAATCATTTATCTCTCCCACCAATCCTGAGTAAATATCACAAATTGTTCTTAAAACGAATTAATCTTGCAAAGTCAGCCCTTCACACCTGCACCTTCATCTGAAGCACACCCAGCTCCTTCCAGTCCAATCCTTGAAACATGAAGCAAGTAAAAGATACGGATTTTCCGGGACTTGGAGTAGCTCAAAAATGATTCAAAATTTCCAGCACCTAAATAAATCATACACTGTCACTGTGTGTGGTTCTTAATTATTGAGCCTATGTTTTTCTGCAATACCTGCACTTCCAGCATCTACCACTGTAGTGACCCCCCTCTTCAAACACCACTCATCGGGGTCCACCCCCAGGATGGTGCCCCCGGGGAAGCAATGAACATGCATGTCCACAAGTCCAGGACACACCAAGCAATCGGAAGCATCAAATAATTGAGCTCCTTCAGGCAGTGGAAGGTCTTCTCCAACTTTAGCTATCTTGCCTCCCTCTATGAGCACATCACAGGGACTCTTATCGAGCTCGTTGCTTGGGTCAATGACACGTCCTCCCTTTAGCAAAACAGCCATCTTCAAAATCTACGTAGATCCTCCTGAGTAGCAAGCCACGCCTCCATTAACCTTACCACGTGATCAGACAGAAGTGGGGAGGGAGGGGCTAGACTTTGTCTATTGCTGTTTGTGCAACAATTTTTTAGGGGGCGTACACAAATGGCTCGCCAGCATTCTTTTCGTTACAGAAACTTCATTATTCTGAAAGACCAGACTCTTGGTCTTGGTTCCTATGGAGCTGTCTACAAGGCTAAGTGTGACCAGCTAACGTGTGCTGCTAAAGTTCTCCATCCCACCATTGTGGACTCCTATGACCCTGGATCTGAGAGGATTCTACAAAGGTTTCAACAAGAATGTGACTTTCTCAACCAAATACGTCATCCCCACATAGTGCAATATCTTAGAGTGTGCAGGGACCCTGATTCCAACCTACCAGCACTCTTGATGGAACTACTAGATGATAGTTTAACTAAAATGCTCGAACACTCCCCACACCCGATCTCCTACCACATTCAGGTAGACCTCTGCCACCACATAGCACTAGCAATTGCCTACCTCCATTCAAATGGCATCGTTCATCGTGACTTGTCTGGAAACAATGTGCTGGTAGTTGCCGGAAGATTAGCCAAAGTGACCGATTTTGGAATGTCTAGAATTGTTGGTACTCAGCGCCACTTAACACCACTTACCCTGTGTCCAGGGACACTGGGCTACATGTCTCCAGAGTCACTTAAAGAGCCACCACGATACACTGAGAAACTAGATGTCTTTTCACAAGGTGTGATAATGATCCAGCTATGTACACGACAGTTTCCAGACCCTGGTCCTGCATTCAAAGAAGTTGAAGATTCACGATTTGTGTTAGGAACAATACAAGTACCAGTCCCTGAGAGAGAACGTAGAAAGAATCACATTGATTTGATCAATCCAACCCACCCTCTGCTTCCCGTTGCTCTGGCTTGTCTGGAGTACAGAGAGAGAGACAGACCTTCAGTTGAAGAGCTTTGTCAGAGACTAGCTGATCTGAAGGAGAACCAGGAGTACATTGAAAGCAGTCAAAACACAACTCCAGCTACTCCTGAAATGAATGGAACACTACAAGAACGAGATGACCTGGCCAGGCAAGTAGAAGAGAAGAGTCATCAGCTTGCAGCTAAAGATCAACAAATAGCAATGAAAGATCAACAAATAGCTGCCAATGCTCGAGATCTTGAAGCAAAAGGTCAACAGATCGCTTCAAAAGAACGAGACAATCAAAGACTTACTCTGCAACTCCAGGAACTGAATCAGAGACTAGTAGACAATGAACAAGTCACAGCACAATTCCAAGAGACCAACCAACAACTTCAACAACACATTAAAGATCTTCAGGTGCAAGTCGAAAAACTTCAAAGACAACAGCTGAAAATGGTCCCAGAACCACCCAAATATATTGTGTTACAATGGAGAGATGGAGGGACAGCACCTTTCTATTATGGTCGAAGATCAACAGTGGTGGTTGGTGATGTGGCCTATTTCTCGTTTGAAGGATATTTTTTTATCTATGCTTTTAATTTGTCTCAAAATAAATGGTGGAAGCTACCTTGTTCACAAATAAATGGCAGTCTAGCTGTGGTGAAAGGTCTCCTCACAGTTGTTGGTGGACAAGAGACACTTCAACTTGGATTTGGTCGTACTGTTAACAAGCTTGTTTCTCTCACAGCTGATCATAGTAAATGGGTGAAACAGTTCCCTCCCATGCCTACATGTCGTAGTGCCACTACAGCCACCACATATCAGAATCATCTTATAGTTGCTGGGGGATCATCAACAGGGTATAATGAAGATAATCTGAACACAGTTGAAGTACTTAATACAGACACCCTAGTCTGGTCCACAGCTGCCAGCCTCCCTCATCCATTTGGATATGGATCAGCAACCATTGCTAGTGGTCGCCTCTACATGCTGGGAGGGAATGACAATAAAAAAGGTAGATGTCAATCAGTTTTTTCATGTTCACAGGCTGAGCTACTACAGTCATGCCATGTGGCTTCTTCAAAGGCTACAACAGTATGGCAGTGTGATACAGATACCCCATTGTATAAGTCTACATGTGCAACAGTCCATGGACAGTTAGTGTCAGTTGGTGGATATGATGATAAAGGGAAAAAATCATCAACAGTTTACAAGTATGACCCAAACACCCGATCTTGGGATATCATTAGTCATATAGCAACTGCTAGACGTTCATGCTTTGTAGCTGTTGTAGAGAGCACCAACCAAATGATAGTGGTTGGTGGATATGTGGACTGTGGATTTTGTAACAGTATTGAGATTGCCAAGTACTAGTATGATTGTATAAGTGTATTGTGATTTTCATTTTCAATTGTTTGTATATTACTGCATAGTCCTTGTCCATTCTATATACAAATTTAATGTATGTATGTAGTGATTGGTGTGCATGTGTTGTGTATGTATATTCCCAGTACGGTAGTACTGGGTACATAGGAATGGCACGAATGCCCCATTAGCGCAATACAAATACTCACGCGAATAACTCTGCAAAAAATGAGCACTTGGCACAAAAAGGCTTCTTAAGCTACTATTTAGCTCTTTCTCTTTCTAACAAGCCTAAAAACATGGCCTAAAACCATCGCTAAAGTACCAAACTAAAATATGCCAAACCTCCAATTTCCGAGGCTCCATCTTCTTCTTATTCTTCTATCTTGCGCTCATTTTTCTCTGAGAGCGCTCACTTTCAGGAGCTGATTCTTGAACAAATAAACTTGGTTTCTTTGTCTTCAACCGCTTTTGGCATCGGTTATTCGTCTCTCTAGCTAAGTCGCTAGATATAAAACGAAAAGCGCCTTCTCCCATGTCCCCTTCGTATGGCAGCCATGAAATTTCTATACTCATGAATAATTCATTAGCTACTTGAAAATCAAGTTGACGACCCTTTCCACATATACAAGTGTGCGTTATTTAGAATTCATATTATTTTGTAGCAGATTCTGCTATTTCCACTACTACTGCATGTACTGGATACAAAACTCCACCATAGCTATTAGTTGCTTTAGAGAATTTGCTAGGGTACATACAAATATTAATTACAGAAAAAAATAGAACAAACAAGTAGAAAAAACATTGGAAATGTAATGAGAACATAGGAATGGCCAAATTGTAAAAAGTAAGCAAACAAGATAGGAATGGTGGTCAGATTGAGAGAAGAGTTCATTCCTGTGTCCACTATGTCATTGAGCTAGGGATATGAACATAACTGAGATGCACAAAATGAACTCTTCACTCAATCCGACCACCATTCCTATCTTGTTTGCTTACTTTTTACAATTTGGCCATTCCTATGTTCTCATTACATTTCCAATGTTTTTTCTACTTGTATTATTTGTATTTTCGGTTTGTAAACTTTATACGTGCAATAATTTTGCCATCATGGTCCAATTGACAAAGCATTGCTATACTTTATAATTACTATTATAATTACATAATATTGTTGACAAAACAAATACACAATATTATAATTAAGGTTCATAACAATAACACTAATAATATTAAGTGTTGACGTGTGTAGAAAGTTGTGCTAAAAAGACAAATTTTCAGTCATTAATTAGTCATCATCTGTCTTTCTCCACAAAAGTTACTAAAGATGCTGTGCTGGGTCCCATCAGGATGATCCTAGCAGCGTCAGTGTGAGAGGAGTTGAGAACCACCGTACCGTTGACAGAGTAGAGATATTCATTGACCTGAGGGGAGAGAGAGGGAGAGAGATGAAGTAATATTATGATGATCCTTAGTCAATCTGGTGAGTTAATTAATCATTAAAGTTTACTAAACTCCAAAAAAGTAAATTAATGCTTTAGTTACTGCAGTTGACTACACTGAATAATTCAGTTCTTTAGAAAGTTTTTTCCCATTACTTACGTAGCTGTTACATAGCCTCGTAAATCAGACTTTTGTTGCTTTGCTTAATGCTAAGCATTGGGTAGCAACAAAAGCATGTGGGCAGGGCCTGGTTTATGAATAGCTATTATTGATTGTTTATCACACACACTCCACACACCTGTAAACCAGCGGCTGCAGCAGGTCCACTGGGATCAATAGTGTGAACATACACTGGTCTTGATCCACGAATGACAAATCCATATCCAACAGGATCACTGGTAACCTAAATAAAGGAACAAGAAAATAACATTAAAATAATGTTGTAGTAATTTTTGTATTCGAAAGGCCACGTGTGTAAGTGTGCTTACATCAATGCTTCTCTTGGTGTATTTCCTATTGGGATCAGTCAACTCCTCAATAGAGGGTCTCACTCTTTGAGCTGAAGGAAGAACAGAGAGGGAAAAGGTCGTTAAAATGAAAAGCTAAAGAAAGTCAATATGAATAGCGTACACATTCTTTTGACAACCTTTGACAACCTAGCTGCATGCAGAGGCTATCTTGGTGCTGACACAAACAGCCATGGTAATTGCTATACTAATCACATACTATTTACAATCTTAGCTACTATGACAATTAATTCATCTTAGAAATCTATGTGTGTTATGTCTGCCAGTGGACTAAATAAGGGAAGTGTACAGAATTCGAACATCCTTCCTGCTAGTCAAAGGAGAGAAGATTCCNACACACACACACACACACACACACACACACACACACACACACACACACACACACACACACACACACACACACACACTCACACACACAGTGACACACACACTCAAGTTTAAGGAAGTCATAGCACAAGCGTACACATGAAGTTTTGCTAGAAAATTCCATACTAACATATGTTAAGCTTGAGGAAGTCAAAGCACAGCTGTATGTGGGCCACGTGTATGTGTGTGTGTGCTTACATCAATGCTTCTCTTGGTGTATTTCCCATTGGGATCAGTCAATTCCTCAATGGAGGGTCTCACTCTTTGAGCTGAGAAGGGAGCAGAGAGTTCGAGGGTAAAGGTAATTGAAATAAAATAATTATGTGCCATATAAAAAATTATGGTACCATGCACACACTGCATAATCAGGTATATTAATTCTCAGACTACTGGCTACCAGTTAGACTTAAACTCAACATCATAATAATACATAGTTAAATCACAAGCATCTATGAAGCAAGCTAGACATAGACCCTTTCTTGTGGTAGGCAGCAGTGTCAAAAAGGTCTAGCTTTAATAGCTTGAAATCCATTAAACACCTGTATGTAAGCTTCTGATTCATGAATTCTTTCCATTGTTTGAAATTTTGGCATCAAGACGAATCTTCTGTTCACTCCAACAATGACATCAGGGTGCCTTGTAATACAGTCCAAACACTCCTGTACATTCACATCCTCCAAATCATTTATCTCTCCAACCAATCCTGAGTAAATAATATTAGATCCATAAAACGAAATAGTATCGCAAAGCCAGCCCTTCATACTTGCTCCATCCATACACTACACACATACATTGTACTTTCATCTGCAGCATGTGCACACCCAGCTCCCTCTAGTCCAATTCTTGAAACGTGAAAGAAGTGGAAGATATGCATTTTACGGAACTTGACAACTCTCTTGGACCATGGTGCTCATATATTGATGCTGTGAATTTCCAAGGCCACAAAGCAATTGATGTGATCTGCCAGTTGGAGTAGCTCAAAAACGCTTCAAAATTTCTTGCACCTAAAACATACGTCAGTGTGTGTGGTTTATGAAAATGTTGGGATTTGGCACACAGTGTATATTCTGTATTACCTGCACTTCCAGCATCTACCACTGTAGTGACCCCCCTCTTCAAACACCACTCATCGGGGTCCACCGCTAGGATGGTGCCCCCGGGGAAGCAATGCACATGCAGCATATCCACAAGTCCAGGACACACCAAGCAACCTGCTGAAGCATCCCGGCTTTTAACACAGTGGAAGATCTTCTCCAACCTTTAATAGCTATCTTGTCTCCCTCGATGAGTACATTTACACGGACTCTTATCCAGCTCAGCGTGACATGTCGGACCTCCCTTAGGCCTTTAGCAAACTTTGACCGCGGCCATCATGATCATCTTTGTAACAAAGCCGAGCGAAAAGTTGACACGCTGATGAATTAACTCCAACTGAAGATAAGTTTAATGCAAATTTGCAGGACGAAAATCAACACAACCTCTGCCTAGTTATATACTAACTCCTATAACCGTGATATAATCCCTATACAAAACATCAAAGAAAATAAACCAATACAGGAAATAAGAACTGAAGAAAAACCAAAAATCAAGTATCTATAAAGCTCTGACTATGTTAGTCCTAACACATACAAAATTGATTAGGAAATAAACTCAAAAGCATAACTAGAAAATGAACAGACATCACATAGAACACATGTAAAATCACACTGAATATTAAGACACCAAACATTGCACAACTCAGCATACATCCACACTATAAAGAAACTACATCCATGGACCTAACTAACCACAAAATTACACCTCTAACATTTCTAACAAAAAGATCACAAAAAACATAGGTATAGGTCATACTAACATGCCTAGTCACACCAAATATGGGTGTCCTCCCAGAATCTCAACTCCCAAAATGTCACCTCCTAAAATGTCAACTCTCAAAATATCATATCAAATTCCCAGAATAACTACTCTCAAAATGTCAATTTCCCAAAATGCCACTACTAATAATGTCAACTCTGTTCAGAGTTACAGATAGTTCAGCTATTCTGTTTGTACAGTTACTTTCATGATCTTCAGTCAATATTTTGAGTAGCATACTATAAAGGGATCAAAGAGAAGATATAAATCTAACTGTCTGAGACAACCACTGGAGAGAACTTCCTAGTTCACCAAAGTGAAGATCGACATCATCATCTTCTCAACTACAGGTATAATACTGTTGTGGAGTTAATGTCAACTATACTTTAATACATAGTTTTGTGACTATAATAATGCTGGTTATGAAGACATACATGCAAGCATTTTCATACCCTCACCTAGCTGAGTTACCCCTCACTCTTTTACAACCTGTAGGCAACATGAGACGACTTGCTGAAGCAGAAACATTGTACATGGATGGAACCTTCGAAATGTGCCCATCACTATTCTACCAAATATTTACAATCCATGTCTTTGATAATGGGCAGCAATTTCCTATGGTTTACTGCCTCCTCTCAGGAAAATCCAGGGAGGTTTACAACGGGTGCTTTACAATAATCGAAGAAGCCTGCCAAAATGTAGACCTAGAAATTAATCCTGTGAGCATTATGTCTGATTTTGAATTAGCATTGATGCAAGCTATACGCATCAATTTTCCTTTAAGCCTTCACAAAGGTTGTTATTACCATTTTAGACAATGCATTTAGCGCAAGGTACATAATTTAGGCCTTCAGACAACCTACTCTAGTGATGAGGATTTTAGGCACCTTATCTGCAAAACTGCAGCAATTGCTTTTGTACCACCAAACTTTGTCCACGTAGAATGGGATGGTGTACAGCAAGATCTTGAAGAATACGACAACCTAGAGGAGTTTTCTGAGTATTTCAGCAGCATATGGATTAGAGGAAACTACTCTATTCAGCTATGGAACTACTTCTCATATGATGGGCCCAGACTGAACAAACAACAGATTAGAAGGATGGCACTCTCGGCTGAAGATATAGAGCTGTTGATAGGACTATAGATGTATGGATTTGTTTTGTATGCTGTAATAATTAAAATTGTCATTTTGGGAAGTTGACATTTTAGGATGTGATAAGTTGACATTTTAGGATACAATATTTTGGGAAATTGGCATTTTGGGAGTTGACATTCTGGGAGTTGTTTTTTTGAGAGTTGAGATTGTGAGACCAACTCCAAATATGCACATATGCCTTGATACGTACAGTCCATAACACCATAGATAAAAAATTATACTTATTATCTATGATCACTCTTCTCCCAGAGTTCGAGTCTATCAAGCCACGCCTCGATCAGTGGACAGAGAAAATCATTGAAATAATGTTATAGCAATTTTGTACTCGAAAGGCCACGTGTGTGAGTGTGCTTACATCAATGCTTCTCTTGGTGTATTTCCCATTGGGATCAGTCAACTCCTCAATAGAGGGTCTCACTCTTTGAGCTGAAGGAAGAACAGAGAGGGGAAAGGTCGTTAAAATGAAAAGCTTAAGAAAGTAAATATGAATAGTGTACACAGTCTTTTGGCAACCTTTTCCAACTACACATGAACAGCTTGATGCTGGCACAAAAATCATGGCAAAATGTTTACTAAGCACATCCTATTTACAATCTTAGCTATGACAATATATTGAAACTAAACTCCACTACCTTCTACTAGTCATGGGTCATACCCACTGTAGGTAATATACAAAAAGGAAGCACATAGCACCACACACTGCATACCTCTGTTCACCCTCAGACTACTGACTACTAGCAATGTAAACACAGTCTCACAACCCATCAGTTCAGTCACGTGCTTCTAGGTATATGTGCTGGAATTAAGGTTTAATTCATCTTAGAAATCTACGTGTGTTATGTCTGGACTAAATAAGGGAAGTGTACAGAACATCCTTCCTGCCAGTGAAAGGAGAGAAGATTCCATAGCCACACACACACACTCAAGTTTAAGGAAGTCATAGCACAAGTGTACACATGAAGTTTTGCTAGAAAAATTCCATACTCACACACATTAAGCTTGAGGAAGTCATAGCACAGCTAAGAGGCACACATGAATGGATATACTGATAAGGACTTGTATGTGAGGTTTAGGTTAACCTCAAAAGTCAAATAAATCTCCATGAAATAAATTATCATAAAGTAGATAAGAATATTTTAACGAGGCTCACACAATGATAGACAAAACACAATAATGGATTACTATACATAATATACTATGCTAATGACTTAATATACATATATGCGTATAGACCCAAAATTCCACAGCTTATAGTAACTACTATATATAATGATATTGTGTTTCATTGCTGCATGAACCACCTAGCCGGACTATCCCTCAGAAGGATTGACGGTTGCAATTGTACATTTAGAACTAAAGATTCACGTACAATATCACATGTCAGTCACACAGCCTACCCTTATAAGACCAACATATTCCACACACACACACACATGCACACACGCACACACTCACACACGCGTGCACACACGCACACACACACACACACACACACACACACACACACACATGCACACACGCACACGCACCATGTGATTACACACATCATTTTCTCTCTCTGGGCAATGAAGGGGCACTCTATTAGCTACTTTGTGACAACCTCAATTCAACAAAACTCTTTCACCAGTTTAATTCAACAAATTACGAAAAAAGTACCCAAACTAGTTTTGCCGGTAAGCTAATCTTCATCATTGTAAAATAAATCAACCCATACTACTCACCAGTGGTGTTGAGGGTGGGTGGGCTCACGCCATTGGTCTTGACGTCTGTGGAGGGTGGAGAGTGTGAGGAGGTGGAGGGGTGAGGGGAGGAGGTGGGAGGGGTACCACCAGCAGTGGCACGAGAGGGGAGAGGACTGGGCACCTTCGGAGGCTGTTGGTGACTCTGCATGTGAACGTACCTGTGTAGATAAAGATGGTGTGAGTGAATGTGTGTGTGTGTGAGTGTGTGTGTGTGTGTGTGTGTGTGTGTGTGTGTGTGTGTGTGTGTGTGTGTGTGAGTGTGTGTGTGTGTGTGAATATAAGAGTGTGTGAGTGTGTGGGAGACACAGAACCTGATATTGTTACTTAATTTAAAACCTCAAGACATTCTAATTGTTAGGTGCTTCTATTATAAATTCTCAAGGGATTTGCAATAAAAACATTGTGAGCATGCCTGATTTGACTCGCCCAAAATTGCACACATGAGAGAGAGAGAGAGAGAGAGAGAGAGAGAGAGACTACCTCCACCCCCCACCACCAATTCATGGAAAGGAAAGGGAAACAGCCATGGAATGTGCACTCATGTTAGTGAAACTGACGAGGGAGATGAGAGAGCCTCTACAGCTACATACACAACACTTCTGACTCACTCATCAAGGTCAGGCGTCCCTCTTGGTGGTGTCTCACTAAACGATGAGTCCCAGCTGCTTCCCGACGCTCTGTTCTCGTTGGAATCCCCCGTGCTCCCAGAGTCGTCGTATCTCTTAGAGTTCTTCCGACTCGAGAGGCGATCCTTGAGTCGAGGTGAGGGTTTGTGTTTCTCGTCATTCTTGAAGCGATAGAAGAGGTGTTCGTCCTTGAAATGATGGTCATCACATACTGTGTGTGTAGGTGTGTGAGTGAGTGTGGAGACGTAGGGTGTATTAAGTTGTGCGATGATTTATAGTGACTTGTTTGTACATAATATCATTTGGTAGGAAGTGTTTTGTAACATCATCTCTACTACTACATACTAGGTAACTGTCTAAGCTATTGTGAATTCTTAGTATTTAAACTTATCATAAACATACACAGACACACACACACACACACACACACACACACACACACACACACACACACACACACACACACACAACAACAACAAAAAAAACAACTTTATCTCTAGGCTACCAAACTGTGATATTGGACCAGACCATAAGGCTCTTACTCATAGAGATACAGGCACAACAGGTCACAAAGTCAAATCAGATCATTCACATACTAAGATGTAGAACAGCACACAAATTGAGTTGAGACTGTTCTATACATTATATGAATGGGTCAGTTCAATGGGATGCACCGTTTGCACACAGATCAAAGAACTAAACTCACCGTGTTTGAAGATGCCGGCGTCCAAGAGTTGTTTGCCAATGGTGATAGCCTCTTCTCGGTTCTGTGCCTCGTTCTTTGCAAGCAACCAGTCCACAAGTTCTTTACCAACGAAACAATTCGAATAGGTCTTCAAATGGTACTTCCTGTCCTGAATTAGATTTGAACCATCACCTCTGATTCTATTTTGTGTGTGTGTGTGTGTGTGTGTGTGTGTATAAATGAAAAACAAATGTTAATTTAAGAAATCATATCTTTGTACAGAACACATGATAATAATAAAAAAACTCAAATACACTAATTGTATGCATACATAAGGGTCTGGCTGTAATGACCCACAAAGTTTACTTTCAAAACTACTCAAGAAGGCCAAAACATCGTAAAAACTTGCAAAACAACGAAAAAAGCTACCAATTCTCAAGGAACCTCAACACAACAACACTACTAAAGCACCTCTTTGTAGTAATTGTATAGTACAGCATTCGAGGATTGAAAAATTCAGAAATCTAGAAATGGGTACCAAAGACTACTGAAGTATTTTACTCGCAAATAAATGCCAAGTCTAATGAGTAACAGTAAGTGGGATGTGTTGCAGAGGATGGAACATAGAGAGCAATCATGATCATTAGTCAATGGGCACCAAAAGTTGGAGAAGTCTTTGAGGAACTGTCTAGTGTCTACGCACACATACTCAAGTGTTATTTGTTTCTCACACCGTGAGCCTTCGTTTCAGCTGCTAGTTCAGCTTTACAAGTAATATTGGCAGCTGTGGGGCAGTTCCTGCCAATTAATGCCATCAATCTAGACTCACACCATACCTGCCATAGATCCTCTGTCCTCTAGCCAAAATGGCGGCACCAGGAGGTTCTTGGTAGGTACCGTCATCTTTACGAAATCGATAGAAGAGTTTGTCGTCTTTGAATGAGTGATCATCACAGACTGTGTGTGTGTGTGTGTGTGTGTGTGTGTGTGTGTGTGTGTGTGTGCGTGTGTGTTTGTGTGTGAGTGTGTGAAAGAGAGAGAGAGAGAGAGTGAGTGTGTGTATGTGTGTGTGTAAGTGTGTTTGCACTAAAAGGAGAAGGGCTATAAGGAGTCAGATCCTGTATTGAAGTTGTAACGGGCGCCAGTGAATGGATGGTTGGACAAATAAAAGCCTTATAGCAAGCAGCTGTATGTATCCAGCCACTATGATGAAAATTGTCCCAATTAACAAACAAACACACATTCTCAAGCAGATACACAAAACAACCTGATTCATACATACTACTGCACATAGCCACAACATTTACTGAGAAAGGTGACAATATACACATTCACAATAATTTTTATACACTGGTGCAATATTACAAAGTGCAGTACTACTAAGGTTTGTCACAAAACCAAGCTTATCTCAATCTCTTGATCTGCTAGAGGGCCTAAGCAACAACAACAAGAGAGAGCCCCTGTAATCTTGCAAATAATTCACACGTGTATATATATATATATACACATGGCCATAGCTAGGTGTCTAGGCTGGCCATGACAAAAACTGGCAAAGGTAGTCCACCTGTTGGTAACCACAAATCCCACCCACCAACAACACTCATTTAAATATGGAGATGACCCCAAACAGTGTCCGCCCGATTCTACCCATTCAAAACAAGCAACAATCGCTGCAGAGGTATAAGGATCTACTATACAGTCAGTGGTGATATGGTCACTTGTAAGTTGTCAAGTCAAAAAAGGTCATTTCAAGCAGAGAGAGAGGGAGTGTGTGTGTGTGCTCTAGATCTAAATGCAGATCTGTTATGAGACCTTTTACAGTTGGGTTGCTAAGGATACGTGGACATGTACACTTGTATGCAAATGAGCAGTTGTCAAGGAAGTGGTCTATTAGATCACTGTGTGTGTGTTTGTGTGTACAACAGCACTGACATATGCACACACAATGCTAAGCATGTGTGCTCCAAAAATAAGCAAACCCCATGTCATCCTGAAAACACCCATCTACTGTATATCACCCTAATGGTGGCCCAGCTTGAAATAAAACTAGAGAAAAATCACCAGTGGTAGGAAATTCATATATTACTTTCAAAATTTACACAATCTACTCCTATACTCCCCCCAAGCTACAACCTAGCTCAAAGCACATGGGAATAATATCAGAGGGAAAATTATCTAGTTGGAGGGAAAAGTTATGTAGCTCAAGTAGGTCAATGGTAAGAGCATTGGGACTAGAATTTGTAAAATCCTAGACTTCGAATCCCAAGTTTTTGTTTTTACTCAAATAATAAATTTCACTCTTGCTCTAGAGTTATAGCTATACAGCTTTTATACAGTTTGTATGAGTCAAAACTGAAAACTAATTCCCTGTTATATCACCTAAACAGCTGTTGGGACTTGAAAATTAACCAACCATGATTCTATATTTCATCATGCACGCTATAAATAGCTTAGCATGTAATAGAAACCCAGTGGTGTTCACATGCTCTCACATAGATGTAGATGCTCATGTGATTGGACACAGTTAACTCCTAAAGGAAGTCACATCAGCTCAAATTGCTACACTTGCTATTAGTGGAGACCTCAAATAGAACAAGCCTGCTATATATTCCTTCATAGGTAAACCTTAGCCTAAAGCCTGTTCCAAGGCTCCCTCCCCTTTGAGAGTAAGGTCAAAGAAGAGAGCCTGGGAACGAGGCTAGATAAAACCTATTGTCTCCTTTAAATTAGTACCTGGCATAAAAAGCTCACATCCTGTTATTTGAATGCATACGTTTGGTTCCTAGAAGGACACATGGTCCGTTGCCCACAGAACATTAGTACAAAGAAAAGGAGCCGATTTATGAGTATAGCAGGTAAGTCAACAGATTCCAAGTTAGTTGGCACACAAGTACTAAGTCTTACTATTCTAGCTGAATTCCCAGACCACTCCCAGTTATTGCTGTGTTTCACCAAAAGCACAAGAGACAATAACAACCACCACCTGTAAGTGACTCAGTAGGAGAATGACATTTACATTACCATGGAAATGTTTTCATTTGCCCTTCATACACGGAGCTGAATAGAATATGCACACAAAGTGGAATCCATTTCCTAACACAACCTCCTTAACAAAAAAGTACATTAAAATACCAGTTCCTCACTGACACAAAAAGAGATTTAATGGAAGCATACATAATATGGATAGCTTAGCTACAACCAACACACACAAAACCCTTTCAATGCTAAAATCAAATACTCTTCATGTCCAACCACCAAAAGAGGGAGCAGAGATAATGAGTCCATTTGCAACCCAACAATCTCACTCAGTGCTGCTAATTTAGGGACACCCTGATCAATTATGACGCTAATTGAACGAAACGATTCGTTTCATCCGTACACATACAAACAAACTCTTATTCAATTCTTGCTGGGAAAATACCCCCACCAAACTTCTTAACAACCCACAGGATTCCAGGAAAAAGTATGTATAGAAATTGCAATGGTATTACATAGGTGTGTTTGTGTGCAATTGAGTCAGACAGGGCTTTACAGGACACAGAGTTGAGTGGGTGGAAGGACTGATGCACCAATAAACCTTACAAAGGCGAGTGTTGATTGGAACAAATTTGGAATGGCAGAGAACTCTGTGAGAGGTCCAACACACACACACACACACACACACACACACACACACACACACAACACACAACCCTCCTGTACTAATACAAACTGTACCCTAAACTCTTCCTGCGAACAAAAACGACAAAGAAAACATCAACTAGCTGCTCTCGATAAACAATCACACTCTTGCAGCAATAACAACCCAGTACTCCTATAATTGATACTTAAACGGTAGATTTCCTACAGCATTAAGTGCTGGAGTAGTATAACAACACTTCAAAGAGCTCTAAAACAGTATGTACATAACGGAGGACAAACTGAACTGACGCCAGAGGGTGATTGGGGTCCATTAAATACAACGACCCTTAATTGTAGCGCTAATTGAAAGCTACTTGAGCTAAACCTCATCACTCCCAGAATCATTACACATTGTTTACAAGTTTGTTTCAATTTGATAATGTAGTAGGTAAGGAAAAAACAACAACCCTCTAGAGCTTAGAACAGACAACAGAACAATCTCAAGTCAGCTCAGGCAAGGAAAACTGTAGCAAATGTTTTCAAGTTCACAGACATGGTCAATCTAGCTAGGATAATTTTTATTTGTGAAGATTTTTGAACCAGTAGAAGGTAGTTATGCACTATAGCTGTACATTAGAGATATAGAGAGAACGAGAGAGAGAGAGGAGAGAGAGAGACAGAGA